>HG996555.1:115710792-115753052 GCA_905340355.1 Rhagonycha fulva
TCGATTACCATGACTTTAATCGACAGTAAAAGTTTAATTTTAATACTTACAGCAAAATAAACTGTGCCAGCCAATTTTTCACATCAAATTACATAAGAATACGTCAAAAAAGCTATTGTTTTCGAATATTTAATTTTTGGGTAAAAAAAATTCAAAGGGGTTAATCTATCGTTTTTGTAATTTCGGACCAAAATTTCAAAGTCGTTTTAAACATTGTGCATAGTGCATTTGGGTGCGTACAATCCGAAAATCACATTTACAGCTTGCGGAATCGACTGGAAATTGCTCAAAAACCACGATAAAGCTAGAAAATTAAAATCGATTACCATGACTTTAATCGACAGTAAAAGTTTAATTTTAATACTTACAGCAAAATAAACTGTGCCAGCCAATTTTTCACATCAAATTACATAAGAATACGTCAAAAAAGCTATTGTTTTCGAATATTTAATTTTTGGGTAAAAAAAAATTCAAAGGGGTTAATCTATCGTTTTTGTAATTTCGGACCAAAATTTCAAAGTCGTTTTAAACATTGTGCATAGTGCATTTGGGTGCGTACAATCCGAAAATCACATTTACAGCTTGCGGAATCGACTGGAAATTGCTCAAAAACCACGATAAAGCTAGAAAATTAAAAATCGATTACCATGACTTTAATCGACAGTAAAAGTTTAATTTTAATACTTACAGCAAAATAAACTGTGCCAGCCAATTTTTCACATCAAATTACATAAGAATACGTCAAAAAAGCTATTGTTTTCGAATATTTAATTTTTGGGTAAAAAAAATTCAAAGGGGTTAATCTATCGTTTTGGTAATTTCGGACCAAAATTTCAAAGTCGTTTTAAACATTGTGCATAGTGCATTTGGGTGCGTACAATCCGAAAATCACATTTACAGCTTGCGGAATCGACTGGAAATTGCTCAAAAACCACGATAAAGCTAGAAAATTAAAAATCGATTACCATGACTTTAATCGACAGTAAAAGTTTAATTTTAATACTTACAGCAAAATAAACTGTGCCAGCCAATTTTTCACATCAAATTACATAAGAATACGTCAAAAAAGCTATTGTTTTCGAATATTTAATTTTTGGGTAAAAAAAAATTCAAAGGGGTTAATCTATCGTTTTTGTAATTTCGGACCAAAATTTCAAAGTCGTTTTAAACATTGTGCATAGTGCATTTGGGTGCGTACAATCCGAAAATCACATTTACAGCTTGCGGAATCGACTGGAAATTGCTCAAAAACCACGATAAAGCTAGAAAATTAAAAATCGATTACCATGACTTTAATCGACAGTAAAAGTTTAATTTTAATACTTACAGCAAAATAAACTGTGCCAGCCAATTTTTCACATCAAATTACATAAGAATACGTCAAAAAAGCTATTGTTTTCGAATATTTAATTTTTGGGTAAAAAAAAATTCAAAGGGGTTAATCTATCGTTTTTGTAATTTCGGACCAAAATTTCAAAGTCGTTTTAAACATTGTGCATAGTGCATTTGGGTGCGTACAATCCGAAAATCACATTTACAGCTTGCGGAATCGACTGGAAATTGCTCAAAAACCACGATAAAGCTAGAAAATTAAAAATCGATTACCATGACTTTAATCGACAGTAAAAGTTTAATTTTAATACTTACAGCAAAATAAACTGTGCCAGCCAATTTTTCACATCAAATTACATAAGAATACGTCAAAAAAGCTATTGTTTTCGAATATTTAATTTTTGGGTAAAAAAAAATTCAAAGGGGTTAATCTATCGTTTTTGTAATTTCGGACCAAAATTTCAAAGTCGTTTTAAACATTGTGCATAGTGCATTTGGGTGCGTACAATCCGAAAATCACATTTACAGCTTGCGGAATCGACTGGAAATTGCTCAAAAACCACGATAAAGCTAGAAAATTAAAAATCGATTACCATGACTTTAATCGACAGTAAAAGTTTAATTTTAATACTTACAGCAAAATAAACTGTGCCAGCCAATTTTTCACATCAAATTACATAAGAATACGTCAAAAAAGCTATTGTTTTCGAATATTTAATTTTTGGGTAAAAAAAAATTCAAAGGGGTTAATCTATCGTTTTTGTAATTTCGGACCAAAATTTCAAAGTCGTTTTAAACATTGTGCATAGTGCATTTGGGTGCGTACAATCCGAAAATCACATTTACAGCTTGCGGAATCGACTGGAAATTGCTCAAAAACCACGATAAAGCTAGAAAATTAAAAATCGATTACCATGACTTTAATCGACAGTAAAAGTTTAATTTTAATACTTACAGCAAAATAAACTGTGCCAGCCAATTTTTCACATCAAATTACATAAGAATACGTCAAAAAAGCTATTGTTTTCGAATATTTAATTTTTGGGTAAAAAAAAATTCAAAGGGGTTAATCTATCGTTTTTGTAATTTCGGACCAAAATTTCAAAGTCGTTTTAAACATTGTGCATAGTGCATTTGGGTGCGTACAATCCGAAAATCACATTTACAGCTTGCGGAATCGACTGGAAATTGCTCAAAAACCACGATAAAGCTAGAAAATTAAAAATCGATTACCATGACTTTAATCGACAGTAAAAGTTTAATTTTAATACTTACAGCAAAATAAACTGTGCCAGCCAATTTTTCACATCAAATTACATAAGAATACGTCAAAAAAGCTATTGTTTTCGAATATTTAATTTTTGGGTAAAAAAAAATTCAAAGGGGTTAATCTATCGTTTTTGTAATTTCGGACCAAAATTTCAAAGTCGTTTTAAACATTGTGCATAGTGCATTTGGGTGCGTACAATCCGAAAATCACATTTACAGCTTGCGGAATCGACTGGAAATTGCTCAAAAACCACGATAAAGCTAGAAAATTAAAAATCGATTACCATGACTTTAATCGACAGTAAAAGTTTAATTTTAATACTTACAGCAAAATAAACTGTGCCAGCCAATTTTTCACATCAAATTACATAAGAATACGTCAAAAAAGCTATTGTTTTCGAATATTTAATTTTTGGGTAAAAAAAAATTCAAAGGGGTTAATCTATCGTTTTTGTAATTTCGGACCAAAATTTCAAAGTCGTTTTAAACATTGTGCATAGTGCATTTGGGTGCGTACAATCCGAAAATCACATTTACAGCTTGCGGAATCGACTGGAAATTGCTCAAAAACCACGATAAAGCTAGAAAATTAAAAATCGATTACCATGACTTTAATCGACAGTAAAAGTTTAATTTTAATACTTACAGCAAAATAAACTGTGCCAGCCAATTTTTCACATCAAATTACATAAGAATACGTCAAAAAAGCTATTGTTTTCGAATATTTAATTTTTGGGTAAAAAAAAATTCAAAGGGGTTAATCTATCGTTTTTGTAATTTCGGACCAAAATTTCAAAGTCGTTTTAAACATTGTGCATAGTGCATTTGGGTGCGTACAATCCGAAAATCACATTTACAGCTTGCGGAATCGACTGGAAATTGCTCAAAAACCACGATAAAGCTAGAAAATTAAAAATCGATTACCATGACTTTAATCGACAGTAAAAGTTTAATTTTAATACTTACAGCAAAATAAACTGTGCCAGCCAATTTTTCACATCAAATTACATAAGAATACGTCAAAAAAGCTATTGTTTTCGAATATTTAATTTTTGGGTAAAAAAAAATTCAAAGGGGTTAATCTATCGTTTTTGTAATTTCGGACCAAAATTTCAAAGTCGTTTTAAACATTGTGCATAGTGCATTTGGGTGCGTACAATCCGAAAATCACATTTACAGCTTGCGGAATCGACTGGAAATTGCTCAAAAACCACGATAAAGCTAGAAAATTAAAAATCGATTACCATGACTTTAATCGACAGTAAAAGTTTAATTTTAATACTTACAGCAAAATAAACTGTGCCAGCCAATTTTTCACATCAAATTACATAAGAATACGTCAAAAAAGCTATTGTTTTCGAATATTTAATTTTTGGGTAAAAAAAAATTCAAAGGGGTTAATCTATCGTTTTTGTAATTTCGGACCAAAATTTCAAAGTCGTTTTAAACATTGTGCATAGTGCATTTGGGTGCGTACAATCCGAAAATCACATTTACAGCTTGCGGAATCGACTGGAAATTGCTCAAAAACCACGATAAAGCTAGAAAATTAAAAATCGATTACCATGACTTTAATCGACAGTAAAAGTTTAATTTTAATACTTACAGCAAAATAAACTGTGCCAGCCAATTTTTCACATCAAATTACATAAGAATACGTCAAAAAAGCTATTGTTTTCGAATATTTAATTTTTGGGTAAAAAAAAATTCAAAGGGGTTAATCTATCGTTTTTGTAATTTCGGACCAAAATTTCAAAGTCGTTTTAAACATTGTGCATAGTGCATTTGGGTGCGTACAATCCGAAAATCACATTTACAGCTTGCGGAATCGACTGGAAATTGCTCAAAAACCACGATAAAGCTAGAAAATTAAAAATCGATTACCATGACTTTAATCGACAGTAAAAGTTTAATTTTAATACTTACAGCAAAATAAACTGTGCCAGCCAATTTTTCACATCAAATTACATAAGAATACGTCAAAAAAGCTATTGTTTTCGAATATTTAATTTTTGGGTAAAAAAAAATTCAAAGGGGTTAATCTATCGTTTTGGTAATTTCGGACCAAAATTTCAAAGTCGTTTTAAACATTGTGCATAGTGCATTTGGGTGCGTACAATCCGAAAATCACATTTACAGCTTGCGGAATCGACTGGAAATTGCTCAAAAACCACGATAAAGCTAGAAAATTAAAAATCGATTACCATGACTTTAATCGACAGTAAAAGTTTAATTTTAATACTTACAGCAAAATAAACTGTGCCAGCCAATTTTTCACATCAAATTACATAAGAATACGTCAAAAAAGCTATTGTTTTCGAATATTTAATTTTTGGGTAAAAAAAAAATTCAAAGGGGTTAATCTATCGTTTTTGTAATTTCGGACCAAAATTTCAAAGTCGTTTTAAACATTGTGCATAGTGCATTTGGGTGCGTACAATCCGAAAATCACATTTACAGCTTGCGGAATCGACTGGAAATTGCTCAAAAACCACGATAAAGCTAGAAAATTAAAAATCGATTACCATGACTTTAATCGACAGTAAAAGTTTAATTTTAATACTTACAGCAAAATAAACTGTGCCAGCCAATTTTTCACATCAAATTACATAAGAATACGTCAAAAAAGCTATTGTTTTCGAATATTTAATTTTTGGGTAAAAAAAAATTCAAAGGGGTTAATCTATCGTTTTTGTAATTTCGGACCAAAATTTCAAAGTCGTTTTAAACATTGTGCATAGTGCATTTGGGTGCGTACAATCCGAAAATCACATTTACAGCTTGCGGAATCGACTGGAAATTGCTCAAAAACCACGATAAAGCTAGAAAATTAAAAATCGATTACCATGACTTTAATCGACAGTAAAAGTTTAATTTTAATACTTACAGCAAAATAAACTGTGCCAGCCAATTTTTCACATCAAATTACATAAGAATACGTCAAAAAAGCTATTGTTTTCGAATATTTAATTTTTGGGTAAAAAAAAATTCAAAGGGGTTAATCTATCGTTTTTGTAATTTCGGACCAAAATTTCAAAGTCGTTTTAAACATTGTGCATAGTGCATTTGGGTGCGTACAATCCGAAAATCACATTTACAGCTTGCGGAATCGACTGGAAATTGCTCAAAAACCACGATAAAGCTAGAAAATTAAAAATCGATTACCATGACTTTAATCGACAGTAAAAGTTTAATTTTAATACTTACAGCAAAATAAACTGTGCCAGCCAATTTTTCACATCAAATTACATAAGAATACGTCAAAAAAGCTATTGTTTTCGAATATTTAATTTTTGGGTAAAAAAAAATTCAAAGGGGTTAATCTATCGTTTTTGTAATTTCGGACCAAAATTTCAAAGTCGTTTTAAACATTGTGCATAGTGCATTTGGGTGCGTACAATCCGAAAATCACATTTACAGCTTGCGGAATCGACTGGAAATTGCTCAAAAACCACGATAAAGCTAGAAAATTAAAAATCGATTACCATGACTTTAATCGACAGTAAAAGTTTAATTTTAATACTTACAGCAAAATAAACTGTGCCAGCCAATTTTTCACATCAAATTACATAAGAATACGTCAAAAAAGCTATTGTTTTCGAATATTTAATTTTTGGGTAAAAAAAAATTCAAAGGGGTTAATCTATCGTTTTTGTAATTTCGGACCAAAATTTCAAAGTCGTTTTAAACATTGTGCATAGTGCATTTGGGTGCGTACAATCCGAAAATCACATTTACAGCTTGCGGAATCGACTGGAAATTGCTCAAAAACCACGATAAAGCTAGAAAATTAAAAATCGATTACCATGACTTTAATCGACAGTAAAAGTTTAATTTTAATACTTACAGCAAAATAAACTGTGCCAGCCAATTTTTCACATCAAATTACATAAGAATACGTCAAAAAAGCTATTGTTTTCGAATATTTAATTTTTGGGTAAAAAAAAATTCAAAGGGGTTAATCTATCGTTTTGGTAATTTCGGACCAAAATTTCAAAGTCGTTTTAAAACATTGTGCATAGTGCATTTGGGTGCGTACAATCCGAAAATCACATTTACAGCTTGCGGAATCGACTGGAAATTGCTCAAAAACCACGATAAAGCTAGAAAATTAAAAATCGATTACCATGACTTTAATCGACAGTAAAAGTTTAATTTTAATACTTACAGCAAAATAAACTGTGCCAGCCAATTTTTCACATCAAATTACATAAGAATACGTCAAAAAAGCTATTGTTTTCGAATATTTAATTTTTGGGTAAAAAAAAATTCAAAGGGGTTAATCTATCGTTTTTGTAATTTCGGACCAAAATTTCAAAGTCGTTTTAAACATTGTGCATAGTGCATTTGGGTGCGTACAATCCGAAAATCACATTTACAGCTTGCGGAATCGACTGGAAATTGCTCAAAAACCACGATAAAGCTAGAAAATTAAAAATCGATTACCATGACTTTAATCGACAGTAAAAGTTTAATTTTAATACTTACAGCAAAATAAACTGTGCCAGCCAATTTTTCACATCAAATTACATAAGAATACGTCAAAAAAGCTATTGTTTTCGAATATTTAATTTTTGGGTAAAAAAAATTCAAAGGGGTTAATCTATCGTTTTTGTAATTTCGGACCAAAATTTCAAAGTCGTTTTAAACATTGTGCATAGTGCATTTGGGTGCGTACAATCCGAAAATCACATTTACAGCTTGCGGAATCGACTGGAAATTGCTCAAAAACCACGATAAAGCTAGAAAATTAAAAATCGATTACCATGACTTTAATCGACAGTAAAAGTTTAATTTTAATACTTACAGCAAAATAAACTGTGCCAGCCAATTTTTCACATCAAATTACATAAGAATACGTCAAAAAAGCTATTGTTTTCGAATATTTAATTTTTGGGTAAAAAAAAATTCAAAGGGGTTAATCTATCGTTTTTGTAATTTCGGACCAAAATTTCAAAGTCGTTTTAAACATTGTGCATAGTGCATTTGGGTGCGTACAATCCGAAAATCACATTTACAGCTTGCGGAATCGACTGGAAATTGCTCAAAAACCACGATAAAGCTAGAAAATTAAAAATCGATTACCATGACTTTAATCGACAGTAAAAGTTTAATTTTAATACTTACAGCAAAATAAACTGTGCCAGCCAATTTTTCACATCAAATTACATAAGAATACGTCAAAAAAGCTATTGTTTTCGAATATTTAATTTTTGGGTAAAAAAAAATTCAAAGGGGTTAATCTATCGTTTTTGTAATTTCGGACCAAAATTTCAAAGTCGTTTTAAACATTGTGCATAGTGCATTTGGGTGCGTACAATCCGAAAATCACATTTACAGCTTGCGGAATCGACTGGAAATTGCTCAAAAACCACGATAAAGCTAGAAAATTAAAAATCGATTACCATGACTTTAATCGACAGTAAAAGTTTAATTTTAATACTTACAGCAAAATAAACTGTGCCAGCCAATTTTTCACATCAAATTACATAAGAATACGTCAAAAAAGCTATTGTTTTCGAATATTTAATTTTTGGGTAAAAAAAAATTCAAAGGGGTTAATCTATCGTTTTTGTAATTTCGGACCAAAATTTCAAAGTCGTTTTAAACATTGTGCATAGTGCATTTGGGTGCGTACAATCCGAAAATCACATTTACAGCTTGCGGAATCGACTGGAAATTGCTCAAAAACCACGATAAAGCTAGAAAATTAAAAATCGATTACCATGACTTTAATCGACAGTAAAAGTTTAATTTTAATACTTACAGCAAAATAAACTGTGCCAGCCAATTTTTCACATCAAATTACATAAGAATACGTCAAAAAAGCTATTGTTTTCGAATATTTAATTTTTGGGGTAAAAAAAAATTCAAAGGGGTTAATCTATCGTTTTTGTAATTTCGGACCAAAATTTCAAAGTCGTTTTAAACATTGTGCATAGTGCATTTGGGTGCGTACAATCCGAAAATCACATTTACAGCTTGCGGAATCGACTGGAAATTGCTCAAAAACCACGATAAAGCTAGAAAATTAAAAATCGATTACCATGACTTTAATCGACAGTAAAAGTTTAATTTTAATACTTACAGCAAAATAAACTGTGCCAGCCAATTTTTCACATCAAATTACATAAGAATACGTCAAAAAAGCTATTGTTTTCGAATATTTAATTTTTGGGTAAAAAAAAATTCAAAGGGGTTAATCTATCGTTTTTGTAATTTCGGACCAAAATTTCAAAGTCGTTTTAAACATTGTGCATAGTGCATTTGGGTGCGTACAATCCGAAAATCACATTTACAGCTTGCGGAATCGACTGGAAATTGCTCAAAAACCACGATAAAGCTAGAAAATTAAAAATCGATTACCATGACTTTAATCGACAGTAAAAGTTTAATTTTAATACTTACAGCAAAATAAACTGTGCCAGCCAATTTTTCACATCAAATTACATAAGAATACGTCAAAAAAGCTATTGTTTTCGAATATTTAATTTTTGGGTAAAAAAAAATTCAAAGGGGTTAATCTATCGTTTTTGTAATTTCGGACCAAAATTTCAAAGTCGTTTTAAACATTGTGCATAGTGCATTTGGGTGCGTACAATCCGAAAATCACATTTACAGCTTGCGGAATCGACTGGAAATTGCTCAAAAACCACGATAAAGCTAGAAAATTAAAAATCGATTACCATGACTTTAATCGACAGTAAAAGTTTAATTTTAATACTTACAGCAAAATAAACTGTGCCAGCCAATTTTTCACATCAAATTACATAAGAATACGTCAAAAAAGCTATTGTTTTCGAATATTTAATTTTTGGGTAAAAAAAAATTCAAAGGGGTTAATCTATCGTTTTTGTAATTTCGGACCAAAATTTCAAAGTCGTTTTAAACATTGTGCATAGTGCATTTGGGTGCGTACAATCCGAAAATCACATTTACAGCTTGCGGAATCGACTGGAAATTGCTCAAAAACCACGATAAAGCTAGAAAATTAAAAATCGATTACCATGACTTTAATCGACAGTAAAAGTTTAATTTTAATACTTACAGCAAAATAAACTGTGCCAGCCAATTTTTCACATCAAATTACATAAGAATACGTCAAAAAAGCTATTGTTTTCGAATATTTAATTTTTGGGTAAAAAAAAATTCAAAGGGGTTAATCTATCGTTTTTGTAATTTCGGACCAAAATTTCAAAGTCGTTTTAAACATTGTGCATAGTGCATTTGGGTGCGTACAATCCGAAAATCACATTTACAGCTTGCGGAATCGACTGGAAATTGCTCAAAAACCACGATAAAGCTAGAAAATTAAAAATCGATTACCATGACTTTAATCGACAGTAAAAGTTTAATTTTAATACTTACAGCAAAATAAACTGTGCCAGCCAATTTTTCACATCAAATTACATAAGAATACGTCAAAAAAGCTATTGTTTTCGAATATTTAATTTTTGGGTAAAAAAAAATTCAAAGGGGTTAATCTATCGTTTTTGTAATTTCGGACCAAAATTTCAAAGTCGTTTTAAACATTGTGCATAGTGCATTTGGGTGCGTACAATCCGAAAATCACATTTACAGCTTGCGGAATCGACTGGAAATTGCTCAAAAACCACGATAAAGCTAGAAAATTAAAAATCGATTACCATGACTTTAATCGACAGTAAAAGTTTAATTTTAATACTTACAGCAAAATAAACTGTGCCAGCCAATTTTTCACATCAAATTACATAAGAATACGTCAAAAAAGCTATTGTTTTCGAATATTTAATTTTTGGGTAAAAAAAATTCAAAGGGGTTAATCTATCGTTTTTGTAATTTCGGACCAAAATTTCAAAGTCGTTTTAAACATTGTGCATTTGGGTGCGTACAATCCGAAAATCACATTTACAGCTTGCGGAATCGACTGGAAATTGCTCAAAAACCACGATAAAGCTAGAAAATTAAAAATCGATTACCATGACTTTAATCGACAGTAAAAGTTTAATTTTAATACTTACAGCAAAATAAACTGTGCCAGCCAATTTTTCACATCAAATTACATAAGAATACGTCAAAAAAGCTATTGTTTTCGAATATTTAATTTTTGGGTAAAAAAAAATTCAAAGGGGTTAATCTATCGTTTTTGTAATTTCGGACCAAAATTTCAAAGTCGTTTTAAACATTGTGCATAGTGCATTTGGGTGCGTACAATCCGAAAATCACATTTACAGCTTGCGGAATCGACTGGAAATTGCTCAAAAACCACGATAAAGCTAGAAAATTAAAAATCGATTACCATGACTTTAATCGACAGTAAAAGTTTAATTTTAATACTTACAGCAAAATAAACTGTGCCAGCCAATTTTTCACATCAAATTACATAAGAATACGTCAAAAAAGCTATTGTTTTCGAATATTTAATTTTTGGGTAAAAAAAAATTCAAAGGGGTTAATCTATCGTTTTGGTAATTTCGGACCAAAATTTCAAAGTCGTTTTAAACATTGTGCATAGTGCATTTGGGTGCGTACAATCCGAAAATCACATTTACAGCTTGCGGAATCGACTGGAAATTGCTCAAAAACCACGATAAAGCTAGAAAATTAAAAATCGATTACCATGACTTTAATCGACAGTAAAAGTTTAATTTTAATACTTACAGCAAAATAAACTGTGCCAGCCAATTTTTCACATCAAATTACATCAAAAAAGCTATTGTTTTCGAATATTTAATTTTTGGGTAAAAAAAAATTCAAAGGGGTTAATCTATCGTTTTTGTAATTTCGGACCAAAATTTCAAAGTCGTTTTAAACATTGTGCATAGTGCATTTGGGTGCGTACAATCCGAAAATCACATTTACAGCTTGCGGAATCGACTGGAAATTGCTCAAAAACCACGATAAAGCTAGAAAATTAAAAATCGATTACCATGACTTTAATCGACAGTAAAAGTTTAATTTTAATACTTACAGCAAAATAAACTGTGCCAGCCAATTTTTCACATCAAATTACATAAGAATACGTCAAAAAAGCTATTGTTTTCGAATATTTAATTTTTGGGTAAAAAAAAATTCAAAGGGGTTAATCTATCGTTTTTGTAATTTCGGACCAAAATTTCAAAGTCGTTTTAAACATTGTGCATAGTGCATTTGGGTGCGTACAATCCGAAAATCACATTTACAGCTTGCGGAATCGACTGGAAATTGCTCAAAAACCACGATAAAGCTAGAAAATTAAAAATCGATTACCATGACTTTAATCGACAGTAAAAGTTTAATTTTAATACTTACAGCAAAATAAACTGTGCCAGCCAATTTTTCACATCAAATTACATAAGAATACGTCAAAAAAGCTATTGTTTTCGAATATTTAATTTTTGGGTAAAAAAAAATTCAAAGGGGTTAATCTATCGTTTTTGTAATTTCGGACCAAAATTTCAAAGTCGTTTTAAACATTGTGCATAGTGCATTTGGGTGCGTACAATCCGAAAATCACATTTACAGCTTGCGGAATCGACTGGAAATTGCTCAAAAACCACGATAAAGCTAGAAAATTAAAAATCGATTACCATGACTTTAATCGACAGTAAAAGTTTAATTTTAATACTTACAGCAAAATAAACTGTGCCAGCCAATTTTTCACATCAAATTACATAAGAATACGTCAAAAAAGCTATTGTTTTCGAATATTTAATTTTTGGGTAAAAAAAAATTCAAAGGGGTTAATCTATCGTTTTGGTAATTTCGGACCAAAATTTCAAAGTCGTTTTAAACATTGTGCATAGTGCATTTGGGTGCGTACAATCCGAAAATCACATTTACAGCTTGCGGAATCGACTGGAAATTGCTCAAAAACCACGATAAAGCTAGAAAATTAAAAATCGATTACCATGACTTTAATCGACAGTAAAAGTTTAATTTTAATACTTACAGCAAAATAAACTGTGCCAGCCAATTTTTCACATCAAATTACATCAAAAAAGCTATTGTTTTCGAATATTTAATTTTTGGGTAAAAAAAAATTCAAAGGGGTTAATCTATCGTTTTTGTAATTTCGGACCAAAATTTCAAAGTCGTTTTAAACATTGTGCATAGTGCATTTGGGTGCGTACAATCCGAAAATCACATTTACAGCTTGCGGAATCGACTGGAAATTGCTCAAAAACCACGATAAAGCTAGAAAATTAAAAATCGATTACCATGACTTTAATCGACAGTAAAAGTTTAATTTTAATACTTACAGCAAAATAAACTGTGCCAGCCAATTTTTCACATCAAATTACATAAGAATACGTCAAAAAAGCTATTGTTTTCGAATATTTAATTTTTGGGTAAAAAAAAATTCAAAGGGGTTAATCTATCGTTTTTGTAATTTCGGACCAAAATTTCAAAGTCGTTTTAAACATTGTGCATAGTGCATTTGGGTGCGTACAATCCGAAAATCACATTTACAGCTTGCGGAATCGACTGGAAATTGCTCAAAAACCACGATAAAGCTAGAAAATTAAAAATCGATTACCATGACTTTAATCGACAGTAAAAGTTTAATTTTAATACTTACAGCAAAATAAACTGTGCCAGCCAATTTTTCACATCAAATTACATAAGAATACGTCAAAAAAGCTATTGTTTTCGAATATTTAATTTTTGGGTAAAAAAAAATTCAAAGGGGTTAATCTATCGTTTTTGTAATTTCGGACCAAAATTTCAAAGTCGTTTTAAACATTGTGCATAGTGCATTTGGGTGCGTACAATCCGAAAATCACATTTACAGCTTGCGGAATCGACTGGAAATTGCTCAAAAACCACGATAAAGCTAGAAAATTAAAAATCGATTACCATGACTTTAATCGACAGTAAAAGTTTAATTTTAATACTTACAGCAAAATAAACTGTGCCAGCCAATTTTTCACATCAAATTACATAAGAATACGTCAAAAAAGCTATTGTTTTCGAATATTTAATTTTTGGGTAAAAAAAAATTCAAAGGGGTTAATCTATCGTTTTTGTAATTTCGGACCAAAATTTCAAAGTCGTTTTAAACATTGTGCATAGTGCATTTGGGTGCGTACAATCCGAAAATCACATTTACAGCTTGCGGAATCGACTGGAAATTGCTCAAAAACCACGATAAAGCTAGAAAATTAAAAATCGATTACCATGACTTTAATCGACAGTAAAAGTTTAATTTTAATACTTACAGCAAAATAAACTGTGCCAGCCAATTTTTCACATCAAATTACATAAGAATACGTCAAAAAAGCTATTGTTTTCGAATATTTAATTTTTGGGTAAAAAAAAATTCAAAGGGGTTAATCTATCGTTTTTGTAATTTCGGACCAAAATTTCAAAGTCGTTTTAAACATTGTGCATAGTGCATTTGGGTGCGTACAATCCGAAAATCACATTTACAGCTTGCGGAATCGACTGGAAATTGCTCAAAAACCACGATAAAGCTAGAAAATTAAAAATCGATTACCATGACTTTAATCGACAGTAAAAGTTTAATTTTAATACTTACAGCAAAATAAACTGTGCCAGCCAATTTTTCACATCAAATTACATAAGAATACGTCAAAAAAGCTATTGTTTTCGAATATTTAATTTTTGGGTAAAAAAAAATTCAAAGGGGTTAATCTATCGTTTTTGTAATTTCGGACCAAAATTTCAAAGTCGTTTTAAACATTGTGCATAGTGCGTTTGGGTGCGTACAATCCGAAAATCACATTTACAGCTTGCGGAATCGACTGGAAATTGCTCAAAAACCACGATAAAGCTAGAAAATTAAAAATCGATTACCATGACTTTAATCGACAGTAAAAGTTTAATTTTAATACTTACAGCAAAATAAACTGTGCCAGCCAATTTTTCACATCAAATTACATAAGAATACGTCAAAAAAGCTATTGTTTTCGAATATTTAATTTTTGGGTAAAAAAAAAATCAAAGGGGTTAATCTATCGTTTTTGTAATTTCGGACCAAAATTTCAAAGTCGTTTTAAACATTGTGCATAGTGCATTTGGGTGCGTACAATCCGAAAATCACATTTACAGCTTGCGGAATCGACTGGAAATTGCTCAAAAACCACGATAAAGCTAGAAAATTAAAAATCGATTACCATGACTTTAATCGACAGTAAAAGTTTAATTTTAATACTTACAGCAAAATAAACTGTGCCAGCCAATTTTTCACATCAAATTACATCAAAAAAGCTATTGTTTTCGAATATTTAATTTTTGGGTAAAAAAAAATTCAAAGGGGTTAATCTATCGTTTTTGTAATTTCGGACCAAAATTTCAAAGTCGTTTTAAACATTGTGCATAGTGCATTTGGGTGCGTACAATCCGAAAATCACATTTACAGCTTGCGGAATCGACTGGAAATTGCTCAAAAACCACGATAAAGCTAGAAAATTAAAAATCGATTACCATGACTTTAATCGACAGTAAAAGTTTAATTTTAATACTTACAGCAAAATAAACTGTGCCAGCCAATTTTTCACATCAAATTACATAAGAATACGTCAAAAAAGCTATTGTTTTCGAATATTTAATTTTTGGGTAAAAAAAAATTCAAAGGGGTTAATCTATCGTTTTTGTAATTTCGGACCAAAATTTCAAAGTCGTTTTAAACATTGTGCATAGTGCATTTGGGTGCGTACAATCCGAAAATCACATTTACAGCTTGCGGAATCGACTGGAAATTGCTCAAAAACCACAATAAAGCTAGAAAATTAAAAATCGATTACCATGACTTTAATCGACAGTAAAAGTTTAATTTTAATACTTACAGCAAAATAAACTGTGCCAGCCAATTTTTCACATCAAATTACATAAGAATACGTCAAAAAAGCTATTGTTTTCGAATATTTAATTTTTGGGTAAAAAAAAATTCAAAGGGGTTAATCTATCGTTTTTGTAATTTCGGACCAAAATTTCAAAGTCGTTTTAAACATTGTGCATAGTGCATTTGGGTGCGTACAATCCGAAAATCACATTTACAGCTTGCGGAATCGACTGGAAATTGCTCAAAAACCACGATAAAGCTAGAAAATTAAAAATCGATTACCATGACTTTAATCGACAGTAAAAGTTTAATTTTAATACTTACAGCAAAATAAACTGTGCCAGCCAATTTTTCACATCAAATTACATAAGAATACGTCAAAAAAGCTATTGTTTTCGAATATTTAATTTTTGGGTAAAAAAAAATTCAAAGGGGTTAATCTATCGTTTTTGTAATTTCGGACCAAAATTTCAAAGTCGTTTTAAACATTGTGCATAGTGCATTTGGGTGCGTACAATCCGAAAATCACATTTACAGCTTGCGGAATCGACTGGAAATTGCTCAAAAACCACGATAAAGCTAGAAAATTAAAAATCGATTACCATGACTTTAATCGACAGTAAAAGTTTAATTTTAATACTTACAGCAAAATAAACTGTGCCAGCCAATTTTTCACATCAAATTACATAAGAATACGTCAAAAAAGCTATTGTTTTCGAATATTTAATTTTTGGGTAAAAAAAAATTCAAAGGGGTTAATCTATCGTTTTTGTAATTTCGGACCAAAATTTCAAAGTCGTTTTAAACATTGTGCATAGTGCATTTGGGTGCGTACTATCCGAAAATCACATTTACAGCTTGCGGAATCGACTGGAAATTGCTCAAAAACCACGATAAAGCTAGAAAATTAAAAATCGATTACCATGACTTTAATCGACAGTAAAAGTTTAATTTTAATACTTACAGCAAAATAAACTGTGCCAGCCAATTTTTCACATCAAATTACATAAGAATACGTCAAAAAAGCTATTGTTTTCGAATATTTAATTTTTGGGTAAAAAAAAATTCAAAGGGGTTAATCTATCGTTTTTGTAATTTCGGACCAAAATTTCAAAGTCGTTTTAAACATTGTGCATAGTGCATTTGGGTGCGTACAATCCGAAAATCACATTTACAGCTTGCGGAATCGACTGGAAATTGCTCAAAAACCACGATAAAGCTAGAAAATTAAAAATCGATTACCATGACTTTAATCGACAGTAAAAGTTTAATTTTAATACTTACAGCAAAATAAACTGTGCCAGCCAATTTTTCACATCAAATTACATAAGAATACGTCAAAAAAGCTATTGTTTTCGAATATTTAATTTTTGGGTAAAAAAAAATTCAAAGGGGTTAATCTATCGTTTTTGTAATTTCGGACCAAAATTTCAAAGTCGTTTTAAACATTGTGCATAGTGCATTTGGGTGCGTACAATCCGAAAATCACATTTACAGCTTGCGGAATCGACTGGAAATTGCTCAAAAACCACGATAAAGCTAGAAAATTAAAAATCGATTACCATGACTTTAATCGACAGTAAAAGTTTAATTTTAATACTTACAGCAAAATAAACTGTGCCAGCCAATTTTTCACATCAAATTACATAAGAATACGTCAAAAAAGCTATTGTTTTCGAATATTTAATTTTTGGGTAAAAAAAAATTCAAAGGGGTTAATCTATCGTTTTTGTAATTTCGGACCAAAATTTCAAAGTCGTTTTAAACATTGTGCATAGTGCATTTGGGTGCGTACTAGCCGAAAATCACATTTACAGCTTGCGGAATCGACTGGAAATTGCTCAAAAACCACGATAAAGCTAGAAAATTAAAAATCGATTACCATGACTTTAATCGACAGTAAAAGTTTAATTTTAATACTTACAGCAAAATAAACTGTGCCAGCCAATTTTTCACATCAAATTACATAAGAATACGTCAAAAAAGCTATTGTTTTCGAATATTTAATTTTTGGGTAAAAAAAAATTCAAAGGGGTTAATCTATCGTTTTTGTAATTTCGGACCAAAATTTCAAAGTCGTTTTAAACATTGTGCATAGTGCATTTGGGTGCGTACAATCCGAAAATCACATTTACAGCTTGCGGAATCGACTGGAAATTGCTCAAAAACCACGATAAAGCTAGAAAATTAAAAATCGATTACCATGACTTTAATCGACAGTAAAAGTTTAATTTTAATACTTACAGCAAAATAAACTGTGCCAGCCAATTTTTCACATCAAATTACATAAGAATACGTCAAAAAAGCTATTGTTTTCGAATATTTAATTTTTGGGTAAAAAAAAATTCAAAGGGGTTAATCTATCGTTTTTGTAATTTCGGACCAAAATTTCAAAGTCGTTTTAAACATTGTGCATAGTGCATTTGGGTGCGTACAATCCGAAAATCACATTTACAGCTTGCGGAATCGACTGGAAATTGCTCAAAAACCACGATAAAGCTAGAAAATTAAAAATCGATTACCATGACTTTAATCGACAGTAAAAGTTTAATTTTAATACTTACAGCAAAATAAACTGTGCCAGCCAATTTTTCACATCAAATTACATAAGAATACGTCAAAAAAGCTATTGTTTTCGAATATTTAATTTTTGGGTAAAAAAAAATTCAAAGGGGTTAATCTATCGTTTTTGTAATTTCGGACCAAAATTTCAAAGTCGTTTTAAACATTGTGCATAGTGCATTTGGGTGCGTACTATCCGAAAATCACATTTACAGCTTGCGGAATCGACTGGAAATTGCTCAAAAACCACGATAAAGCTAGAAAATTAAAAATCGATTACCATGACTTTAATCGACAGTAAAAGTTTAATTTTAATACTTACAGCAAAATAAACTGTGCCAGCCAATTTTTCACATCAAATTACATAAGAATACGTCAAAAAAGCTATTGTTTTCGAATATTTAATTTTTGGGTAAAAAAAAATTCAAAGGGGTTAATCTATCGTTTTTGTAATTTCGGACCAAAATTTCAAAGTCGTTTTAAACATTGTGCATAGTGCATTTGGGTGCGTACAATCCGAAAATCACATTTACAGCTTGCGGAATCGACTGGAAATTGCTCAAAAACCACGATAAAGCTAGAAAATTAAAAATCGATTACCATGACTTTAATCGACAGTAAAAGTTTAATTTTAATACTTACAGCAAAATAAACTGTGCCAGCCAATTTTTCACATCAAATTACATAAGAATACGTCAAAAAAGCTATTGTTTTCGAATATTTAATTTTTGGGTAAAAAAAAATTCAAAGGGGTTAATCTATCGTTTTTGTAATTTCGGACCAAAATTTCAAAGTCGTTTTAAACATTGTGCATAGTGCATTTGGGTGCGTACAATCCGAAAATCACATTTACAGCTTGCGGAATCGACTGGAAATTGCTCAAAAACCACGATAAAGCTAGAAAATTAAAAATCGATTACCATGACTTTAATCGACAGTAAAAGTTTAATTTTAATACTTACAGCAAAATAAACTGTGCCAGCCAATTTTTCACATCAAATTACATAAGAATACGTCAAAAAAGCTATTGTTTTCGAATATTTAATTTTTGGGTAAAAAAAAATTCAAAGGGGTTAATCTATCGTTTTTGTAATTTCGGACCAAAATTTCAAAGTCGTTTTAAACATTGTGCATAGTGCATTTGGGTGCGTACAATCCGAAAATCACATTTACAGCTTGCGGAATCGACTGGAAATTGCTCAAAAACCACGATAAAGCTAGAAAATTAAAAATCGATTACCATGACTTTAATCGACAGTAAAAGTTTAATTTTAATACTTACAGCAAAATAAACTGTGCCAGCCAATTTTTCACATCAAATTACATAAGAATACGTCAAAAAAGCTATTGTTTTCGAATATTTAATTTTTGGGTAAAAAAAAATTCAAAGGGGTTAATCTATCGTTTTTGTAATTTCGGACCAAAATTTCAAAGTCGTTTTAAACATTGTGCATAGTGCATTTGGGTGCGTACAATCCGAAAATCACATTTACAGCTTGCGGAATCGACTGGAAATTGCTCAAAAACCACGATAAAGCTAGAAAATTAAAAATCGATTACCATGACTTTAATCGACAGTAAAAGTTTAATTTTAATACTTACAGCAAAATAAACTGTGCCAGCCAATTTTTCACATCAAATTACATAAGAATACGTCAAAAAAGCTATTGTTTTCGAATATTTAATTTTTGGGTAAAAAAAAAATCAAAGGGGTTAATCTATCGTTTTTGTAATTTCGGACCAAAATTTCAAAGTCGTTTTAAACATTGTGCATAGTGCATTTGGGTGCGTACAATCCGAAAATCACATTTACAGCTTGCGGAATCGAATGGAAATTGCTCAAAAACCACGATAAAGCTAGAAAATTAAAAATCGATTACCATGACTTTAATCGACAGTAAAAGTTTAATTTTAATACTTACAGCAAAATAAACTGTGCCAGCCAATTTTTCACATCAAATTACATAAGAATACGTCAAAAAAGCTATTGTTTTCGAATATTTAATTTTTGGGTAAAAAAAAATTCAAAGGGGTTAATCTATCGTTTTTGTAATTTCGGACCAAAATTTCAAAGTCGTTTTAAACATTGTGCATAGTGCATTTGGGTGCGTACTATCCGAAAATCACATTTACAGCTTGCGGAATCGACTGGAAATTGCTCAAAAACCACGATAAAGCTAGAAAATTAAAAATCGATTACCATGACTTTAATCGACAGTAAAAGTTTAATTTTAATACTTACAGCAAAATAAACTGTGCCAGCCAATTTTTCACATCAAATTACATAAGAATACGTCAAAAAAGCTATTGTTTTCGAATATTTAATTTTTGGGTAAAAAATTAATCTATCGTTTTTGTAATTTCGGACCAAAATTTCAAAGTCGTTTTAAACATTGTGCATAGTGCATTTGGGTGCGTACTATCCGAAAATCACATTTACAGCTTGCGGAATCGACTGGAAATTGCTCAAAAACCACGATAAAGCTAGAAAATTAAAAATCGATTACCATGACTTTAATCGACAGTAAAAGTTTAATTTTAATACTTACAGCAAAATAAACTGTGCCAGCCAATTTTTCACATCAAATTACATAAGAATACGTCAAAAAAGCTATTGTTTTCGAATATTTAATTTTTGGGTAAAAAATTAATCTATCGTTTTTGTAATTTCGGACCAAAATTTCAAAGTCGTTTTAAACATTGTGCATAGTGCATTTGGGTGCGTACAATCCGAAAATCACATTTACAGCTTGCGGAATCGACTGGAAATTGCTCAAAAACCACGATAAAGCTAGAAAATTAAAAATCGATTACCATGACTTTAATCGACAGTAAAAGTTTAATTTTAATACTTACAGCAAAATAAACTGTGCCAGCCAATTTTTCACATCAAATTACATAAGAATACGTCAAAAAAGCTATTGTTTTCGAATATTTAATTTTTGGGTAAAAAAAAATTCAAAGGGGTTAATCTATCGTTTTTGTAATTTCGGACCAAAATTTCAAAGTCGTTTTAAACATTGTGCATAGTGCATTTGGGTGCGTACAATCCGAAAATCACATTTACAGCTTGCGGAATCGACTGGAAATTGCTCAAAAACCACGATAAAGCTAGAAAATTAAAAATCGATTACCATGACTTTAATCGACAGTAAAAGTTTAATTTTAATACTTACAGCAAAATAAACTGTGCCAGCCAATTTTTCACATCAAATTACATAAGAATACGTCAAAAAAGCTATTGTTTTCGAATATTTAATTTTTGGGTAAAAAAAAAATCAAAGGGGTTAATCTATCGTTTTTGTAATTTCGGACCAAAATTTCAAAGTCGTTTTAAACATTGTGCATAGTGCATTTGGGTGCGTACAATCCGAAAATCACATTTACAGCTTGCGGAATCGAATGGAAATTGCTCAAAAACCACGATAAAGCTAGAAAATTAAAAATCGATTACCATGACTTTAATCGACAGTAAAAGTTTAATTTTAATACTTACAGCAAAATAAACTGTGCCAGCCAATTTTTCACATCAAATTACATAAGAATACGTCAAAAAAGCTATTGTTTTCGAATATTTAATTTTTGGGTAAAAAAAAATTCAAAGGGGTTAATCTATCGTTTTTGTAATTTCGGACCAAAATTTCAAAGTCGTTTTAAACATTGTGCATAGTGCATTTGGGTGCGTACTATCCGAAAATCACATTTACAGCTTGCGGAATCGACTGGAAATTGCTCAAAAACCACGATAAAGCTAGAAAATTAAAAATCGATTACCATGACTTTAATCGACAGTAAAAGTTTAATTTTAATACTTACAGCAAAATAAACTGTGCCAGCCAATTTTTCACATCAAATTACATAAGAATACGTCAAAAAAGCTATTGTTTTCGAATATTTAATTTTTGGGTAAAAAATTAATCTATCGTTTTTGTAATTTCGGACCAAAATTTCAAAGTCGTTTTAAACATTGTGCATAGTGCATTTGGGTGCGTACAATCCGAAAATCACATTTACAGCTTGCGGAATCGACTGGAAATTGCTCAAAAACCACGATAAAGCTAGAAAATTAAAAATCGATTACCATGACTTTAATCGACAGTAAAAGTTTAATTTTAATACTTACAGCAAAATAAACTGTGCCAGCCAATTTTTCACATCAAATTACATAAGAATACGTCAAAAAAGCTATTGTTTTCGAATATTTAATTTTTGGGTAAAAAATTAATCTATCGTTTTTGTAATTTCGGACCAAAATTTCAAAGTCGTTTTAAACATTGTGCATAGTGCATTTGGGTGCGTACTATCCGAAAATCACATTTACAGCTTGCGGAATCGACTGGAAATTGCTCAAAAACCACGATAAAGCTAGAAAATTAAAAATCGATTACCATGACTTTAATCGACAGTAAAAGTTTAATTTTAATACTTACAGCAAAATAAACTGTGCCAGCCAATTTTTCACATCAAATTACATAAGAATACGTCAAAAAAGCTATTGTTTTCGAATATTTAATTTTTGGGTAAAAAATTAATCTATCGTTTTTGTAATTTCGGACCAAAATTTCAAAGTCGTTTTAAACATTGTGCATAGTGCATTTGGGTGCGTACAATCCGAAAATCACATTTACAGCTTGCGGAATCGACTGGAAATTGCTCAAAAACCACGATAAAGCTAGAAAATTAAAAATCGATTACCATGACTTTAATCGACAGTAAAAGTTTAATTTTAATACTTACAGCAAAATAAACTGTGCCAGCCAATTTTTCACATCAAATTACATAAGAATACGTCAAAAAAGCTATTGTTTTCGAATATTTAATTTTTGGGTAAAAAAAAATTCAAAGGGGTTAATCTATCGTTTTTGTAATTTCGGACCAAAATTTCAAAGTCGTTTTAAACATTGTGCATAGTGCATTTGGGTGCGTACAATCCGAAAATCACATTTACAGCTTGCGGAATCGACTGGAAATTGCTCAAAAACCACGATAAAGCTAGAAAATTAAAAATCGATTACCATGGCTTTAATCGACAGTAAAAGTTTAATTTTAATACTTACAGCAAAATAAACTGTGCCAGCCAATTTTTCACATCAAATTACATAAGAATACGTCAAAAAAGCTATTGTTTTCGAATATTTAATTTTTGGGTAAAAAAAAATTCAAAGGGGTTAATCTATCGTTTTTGTAATTTCGGACCAAAATTTCAAAGTCGTTTTAAACATTGTGCATAGTGCATTTGGGTGCGTACAATCCGAAAATCACATTTACAGCTTGCGGAATCGACTGGAAATTGCTCAAAAACCACGATAAAGCTAGAAAATTAAAAATCGATTACCATGGCTTTAATCGACAGTAAAAGTTTAATTTTAATACTTACAGCAAAATAAACTGTGCCAGCCAATTTTTCACATCAAATTACATAAGAATACGTCAAAAAAGCTATTGTTTTCGAATATTTAATTTTTGGGTAAAAAAAAATTCAAAGGGGTTAATCTATCGTTTTTGTAATTTCGGACCAAAATTTCAAAGTCGTTTTAAACATTGTGCATAGTGCATTTGGGTGCGTACAATCCGAAAATCACATTTACAGCTTGCGGAATCGACTGGAAATTGCTCAAAAACCACGATAAAGCTAGAAAATTAAAAATCGATTACCATGGCTTTAATCGACAGTAAAAGTTTAATTTTAATACTTACAGCAAAATAAACTGTGCCAGCCAATTTTTCACATCAAATTACATAAGAATACGTCAAAAAAGCTATTGTTTTCGAATATTTAATTTTTGGGTAAAAAAAAATTCAAAGGGGTTAATCTATCGTTTTTGTAATTTCGGACCAAAATTTCAAAGTCGTTTTAAACATTGTGCATTTGGGTGCGTACAATCCGAAAATCACATTTACAGCTTGCGGAATCGACTGGAAATTGCTCAAAAACCACGATAAAGCTAGAAAATTAAAAATCGATTACCATGACTTTAATCGACAGTAAAAGTTTAATTTTAATACTTACAGCAAAATAAACTGTGCCAGCCAATTTTTCACATCAAATTACATAAGAATACGTCAAAAAAGCTATTGTTTTCGAATATTTAATTTTTGGGTAAAAAAAAATTCAAAGGGGTTAATCTATCGTTTTTGTAATTTCGGACCAAAATTTCAAAGTCGTTTTAAACATTGTGCATAGTGCATTTGGGTGCGTACAATCCGAAAATCACATTTACAGCTTGCGGAATCGACTGGAAATTGCTCAAAAACCACGATAAAGCTAGAAAATTAAAAATCGATTACCATGACTTTAATCGACAGTAAAAGTTTAATTTTAATACTTACAGCAAAATAAACTGTGCCAGCCAATTTTTCACATCAAATTACATAAGAATACGTCAAAAAAGCTATTGTTTTCGAATATTTATTTTTTGGGTAAAAAAAAATTCAAAGGGGTTAATCTATCGTTTTTGTAATTTCGGACCAAAATTTCAAAGTCGTTTTAAACATTGTGCATAGTGCATTTGGGTGCGTACAATCCGAAAATCACATTTACAGCTTGCGGAATCGACTGGAAATTGCTCAAAAACCACGATAAAGCTAGAAAATTAAAAATCGATTACCATGACTTTAATCGACAGTAAAAGTTTAATTTTAATACTTACAGCAAAATAAACTGTGCCAGCCAATTTTTCACATCAAATTACATAAGAATACGTCAAAAAATCTATTGTTTTCGAATATTTAATTTTTGGGTAAAAAAAAATTCAAAGGGGTTAATCTATCGTTTTTGTAATTTCGGACCAAAATTTCAAAGTCGTTTTAAACATTGTGCATAGTGCGTTTGGGTGCGTACTATCCGAAAATCACATTTACAGCTTGCGGAATCGACTGGAAATTGCTCAAAAACCACGATAAAGCTAGAAAATTAAAAATCGATTACCATGACTTTAATCGACAGTAAAAGTTTAATTTTAATACTTACAGCAAAATAAACTGTGCCAGCCAATTTTTCACATCAAATTACATAAGAATACGTCAAAAAAGCTATTGTTTTCGAATATTTAATTTTTGGGTAAAAAAAAATTCAAAGGGGTTAATCTATCGTTTTTGTAATTTCGGACCAAAATTTCAAAGTCGTTTTAAACATTGTGCATAGTGCATTTGGGTGCGTACAATCCGAAAATCACATTTACAGCTTGCGGAATCGACTGGAAATTGCTCAAAAACCACGATAAAGCTAGAAAATTAAAAATCGATTACCATGGCTTTAATCGACAGTAAAAGTTTAATTTTAATACTTACAGCAAAATAAACTGTGCCAGCCAATTTTTCACATCAAATTACATAAGAATACGTCAAAAAAGCTATTGTTTTCGAATATTTAATTTTTGGGTAAAAAAAAATTCAAAGGGGTTAATCTATCGTTTTTGTAATTTCGGACCAAAATTTCAAAGTCGTTTTAAACATTGTGCATAGTGCATTTGGGTGCGTACAATCCGAAAATCACATTTACAGCTTGCGGAATCGACTGGAAATTGCTCAAAAACCACGATAAAGCTAGAAAATTAAAAATCGATTACCATGACTTTAATCGACAGTAAAAGTTTAATTTTAATACTTACAGCAAAATAAACTGTGCCAGCCAATTTTTCACATCAAATTACATAAGAATACGTCAAAAAAGCTATTGTTTTCGAATATTTAATTTTTGGGTAAAAAAAAATTCAAAGGGGTTAATCTATCGTTTTTGTAATTTCGGACCAAAATTTCAAAGTCGTTTTAAACATTGTGCATAGTGCATTTGGGTGCGTACTATCCGAAAATCACATTTACAGCTTGCGGAATCGACTGGAAATTGCTCAAAAACCACGATAAAGCTAGAAAATTAAAAATCGATTACCATGACTTTAATCGACAGTAAAAGTTTAATTTTAATACTTACAGCAAAATAAACTGTGCCAGCCAATTTTTCACATCAAATTACATAAGAATACGTCAAAAAAGCTATTGTTTTCGAATATTTAATTTTTGGGTAAAAAAAAATTCAAAGGGGTTAATCTATCGTTTTTGTAATTTCGGACCAAAATTTCAAAGTCGTTTTAAACATTGTGCATAGTGCATTTGGGTGCGTACAATCCGAAAATCACATTTACAGCTTGCGGAATCGACTGGAAATTGCTCAAAAACCACGATAAAGCTAGAAAATTAAAAATCGATTACCATGACTTTAATCGACAGTAAAAGTTTAATTTTAATACTTACAGCAAAATAAACTGTGCCAGCCAATTTTTCACATCAAATTACATAAGAATACGTCAAAAAAGCTATTGTTTTCGAATATTTAATTTTTGGGTAAAAAAAAATTCAAAGGGGTTAATCTATCGTTTTTGTAATTTCGGACCAAAATTTCAAAGTCGTTTTAAACATTGTGCATAGTGCATTTGGGTGCGTACAATCCGAAAATCACATTTACAGCTTGCGGAATCGACTGGAAATTGCTCAAAAACCACGATAAAGCTAGAAAATTAAAAATCGATTACCATGACTTTAATCGACAGTAAAAGTTTAATTTTAATACTTACAGCAAAATAAACTGTGCCAGCCAATTTTTCACATCAAATTACATAAGAATACGTCAAAAAAGCTATTGTTTTCGAATATTTAATTTTTGGGTAAAAAAAAATTCAAAGGGGTTAATCTATCGTTTTTGTAATTTCGGACCAAAATTTCAAAGTCGTTTTAAACATTGTGCATAGTGCATTTGGGTGCGTACAATCCGAAAATCACATTTACAGCTTGCGGAATCGACTGGAAATTGCTCAAAAACCACGATAAAGCTAGAAAATTAAAAATCGATTACCATGACTTTAATCGACAGTAAAAGTTTAATTTTAATACTTACAGCAAAATAAACTGTGCCAGCCAATTTTTCACATCAAATTACATAAGAATACGTCAAAAAAGCTATTGTTTTCGAATATTTAATTTTTGGGTAAAAAAAAAATCAAAGGGGTTAATCTATCGTTTTTGTAATTTCGGACCAAAATTTCAAAGTCGTTTTAAACATTGTGCATAGTGCATTTGGGTGCGTACAATCCGAAAATCACATTTACAGCTTGCGGAATCGACTGGAAATTGCTCAAAAACCACGATAAAGCTAGAAAATTAAAAATCGATTACCATGACTTTAATCGACAGTAAAAGTTTAATTTTAATACTTACAGCAAAATAAACTGTGCCAGCCAATTTTTCACATCAAATTACATAAGAATACGTCAAAAAAGCTATTGTTTTCGAATATTTAATTTTTGGGTAAAAAAAAATTCAAAGGGGTTAATCTATCGTTTTTGTAATTTCGGACCAAAATTTCAAAGTCGTTTTAAACATTGTGCATAGTGCATTTGGGTGCGTACAATCCGAAAATCACATTTACAGCTTGCGGAATCGACTGGAAATTGCTCAAAAACCACGATAAAGCTAGAAAATTAAAAATCGATTACCATGACTTTAATCGACAGTAAAAGTTTAATTTTAATACTTACAGCAAAATAAACTGTGCCAGCCAATTTTTCACATCAAATTACATAAGAATACGTCAAAAAAGCTATTGTTTTCGAATATTTAATTTTTGGGTAAAAAAAATTCAAAGGGGTTAATCTATCGTTTTTGTAATTTCGGACCAAAATTTCAAAGTCGTTTTAAACATTGTGCATTTGGGTGCGTACAATCCGAAAATCACATTTACAGCTTGCGGAATCGACTGGAAATTGCTCAAAAACCACGATAAAGCTAGAAAATTAAAAATCGATTACCATGACTTTAATCGACAGTAAAAGTTTAATTTTAATACTTACAGCAAAATAAACTGTGCCAGCCAATTTTTCACATCAAACTACATAAGAATACGTCAAAAAATCTATTGTTTTCGAATATTTAATTTTTGGGTAAAAAAAAATTCAAAGGGGTTAATCTATCGTTTTTGTAATTTCGGACCAAAATTTCAAAGTCGTTTTAAACATTGTGCATAGTGCATTTGGGTGCGTACAATCCGAAAATCACATTTACAGCTTGCGGAATCGACTGGAAATTGCTCAAAAACCACGATAAAGCTAGAAAATTAAAAATCGATTACCATGACTTTAATCGACAGTAAAAGTTTAATTTTAATACTTACAGCAAAATAAACTGTGCCAGCCAATTTTTCACATCAAACTACATAAGAATACGTCAAAAAATCTATTGTTTTCGAATATTTAATTTTTGGGTAAAAAAAAATTCAAAGGGGTTAATCTATCGTTTTTGTAATTTCGGACCAAAATTTCAAAGTCGTTTTAAACATTGTGCATAGTGCATTTGGGTGCGTACAATCCGAAAATCACATTTACAGCTTGCGGAATCGACTGGAAATTGCTCAAAAACCACGATAAAGCTAGAAAATTAAAAATCGATTACCATGACTTTAATCGACAGTAAAAGTTTAATTTTAATACTTACAGCAAAATAAACTGTGCCAGCCAATTTTTCACATCAAATTACATAAGAATACGTCAAAAAAGCTATTGTTTTCGAATATTTAATTTTTGGGTAAAAAAAAATTCAAAGGGGTTAATCTATCGTTTTTGTAATTTCGGACCAAAATTTCAAAGTCGTTTTAAACATTGTGCTTAGTGCATTTGGGTGCGTACAATCCGAAAATCACATTTACAGCTTGCGGAATCGACTGGAAATTGCTCAAAAACCACGATAAAGCTAGAAAATTAAAAATCGATTACCATGACTTTAATCGACAGTAAAAGTTTAATTTTAATACTTACAGCAAAATAAACTGTGCCAGCCAATTTTTCACATCAAATTACATAAGAATACGTCAAAAAAGCTATTGTTTTCGAATATTTAATTTTTGGGTAAAAAAAAATTCAAAGGGGTTAATCTATCGTTTTTGTAATTTCGGACCAAAATTTCAAAGTCGTTTTAAACATTGTGCTTAGTGCATTTGGGTGCGTACAATCCGAAAATCACATTTACAGCTTGCGGAATCGACTGGAAATTGCTCAAAAACCACGATAAAGCTAGAAAATTAAAAATCGATTACCATGACTTTAATCGACAGTAAAAGTTTAATTTTAATACTTACAGCAAAATAAACTGTGCCAGCCAATTTTTCACATCAAATTACATAAGAATACGTCAAAAAAGCTATTGTTTTCGAATATTTAATTTTTGGGTAAAAAAAAATTCAAAGGGGTTAATCTATCGTTTTTGTAATTTCGGACCAAAATTTCAAAGTCGTTTTAAACATTGTGCTTAGTGCATTTGGGTGCGTACAATCCGAAAATCACATTTACAGCTTGCGGAATCGACTGGAAATTGCTCAAAAACCACGATAAAGCTAGAAAATTAAAAATCGATTACCATGACTTTAATCGACAGTAAAAGTTTAATTTTAATACTTACAGCAAAATAAACTGTGCCAGCCAATTTTTCACATCAAACTACATAAGAATACGTCAAAAAATCTATTGTTTTCGAATATTTAATTTTTGGGTAAAAAAAAATTCAAAGGGGTTAATCTATCGTTTTTGTAATTTCGGACCAAAATTTCAAAGTCGTTTTAAACATTGTGCATAGTGCATTTGGGTGCGTACAATCCGAAAATCACATTTACAGCTTGCGGAATCGACTGGAAATTGCTCAAAAACCACGATAAAGCTAGAAAATTAAAAATCGATTACCATGACTTTAATCGACAGTAAAAGTTTAATTTTAATACTTACAGCAAAATAAACTGTGCCAGCCAATTTTTCACATCAAATTACATAAGAATACGTCAAAAAAGCTATTGTTTTCGAATATTTAATTTTTGGGTAAAAAAAAATTCAAAGGGGTTAATCTATCGTTTTTGTAATTTCGGACCAAAATTTCAAAGTCGTTTTAAACATTGTGCTTAGTGCATTTGGGTGCGTACAATCCGAAAATCACATTTACAGCTTGCGGAATCGACTGGAAATTGCTCAAAAACCACGATAAAGCTAGAAAATTAAAAATCGATTACCATGACTTTAATCGACAGTAAAAGTTTAATTTTAATACTTACAGCAAAATAAACTGTGCCAGCCAATTTTTCACATCAAATTACATAAGAATACGTCAAAAAAGCTATTGTTTTCGAATATTTAATTTTTGGGTAAAAAAAAATTCAAAGGGGTTAATCTATCGTTTTTGTAATTTCGGACCAAAATTTCAAAGTCGTTTTAAACATTGTGCATAGTGCATTTGGGTGCGTACAATCCGAAAATCACATTTACAGCTTGCGGAATCGACTGGAAATTGCTCAAAAACCACGATAAAGCTAGAAAATTAAAAATCGATTACCATGACTTTAATCGACAGTAAAAGTTTAATTTTAATACTTACAGCAAAATAAACTGTGCCAGCCAATTTTTCACATCAAATTACATAAGAATACGTCAAAAAAGCTATTGTTTTCGAATATTTAATTTTTGGGTAAAAAAAAATTCAAAGGGGTTAATCTATCGTTTTTGTAATTTCGGACCAAAATTTCAAAGTCGTTTTAAACATTGTGCTTAGTGCATTTGGGTGCGTACAATCCGAAAATCACATTTACAGCTTGCGGAATCGACTGGAAATTGCTCAAAAACCACGATAAAGCTAGAAAATTAAAAATCGATTACCATGACTTTAATCGACAGTAAAAGTTTAATTTTAATACTTACAGCAAAATAAACTGTGCCAGCCAATTTTTCACATCAAATTACATAAGAATACGTCAAAAAAGCTATTGTTTTCGAATATTTAATTTTTGGGTAAAAAAAAATTCAAAGGGGTTAATCTATCGTTTTTGTAATTTCGGACCAAAATTTCAAAGTCGTTTTAAACATTGTGCTTAGTGCATTTGGGTGCGTACAATCCGAAAATCACATTTACAGCTTGCGGAATCGACTGGAAATTGCTCAAAAACCACGATAAAGCTAGAAAATTAAAAATCGATTACCATGACTTTAATCGACAGTAAAAGTTTAATTTTAATACTTACAGCAAAATAAACTGTGCCAGCCAATTTTTCACATCAAACTACATAAGAATACGTCAAAAAATCTATTGTTTTCGAATATTTAATTTTTGGGTAAAAAAAAATTCAAAGGGGTTAATCTATCGTTTTTGTAATTTCGGACCAAAATTTCAAAGTCGTTTTAAACATTGTGCATAGTGCATTTGGGTGCGTACAATCCGAAAATCACATTTACAGCTTGCGGAATCGACTGGAAATTGCTCAAAAACCACGATAAAGCTAGAAAATTAAAAATCGATTACCATGACTTTAATCGACAGTAAAAGTTTAATTTTAATACTTACAGCAAAATAAACTGTGCCAGCCAATTTTTCACATCAAATTACATAAGAATACGTCAAAAAAGCTATTGTTTTCGAATATTTAATTTTTGGGTAAAAAAAAATTCAAAGGGGTTAATCTATCGTTTTTGTAATTTCGGACCAAAATTTCAAAGTCGTTTTAAACATTGTGCTTAGTGCATTTGGGTGCGTACAATCCGAAAATCACATTTACAGCTTGCGGAATCGACTGGAAATTGCTCAAAAACCACGATAAAGCTAGAAAATTAAAAATCGATTACCATGACTTTAATCGACAGTAAAAGTTTAATTTTAATACTTACAGCAAAATAAACTGTGCCAGCCAATTTTTCACATCAAATTACATAAGAATACGTCAAAAAAGCTATTGTTTTCGAATATTTAATTTTTGGGTAAAAAAAAATTCAAAGGGGTTAATCTATCGTTTTTGTAATTTCGGACCAAAATTTCAAAGTCGTTTTAAACATTGTGCTTAGTGCATTTGGGTGCGTACAATCCGAAAATCACATTTACAGCTTGCGGAATCGACTGGAAATTGCTCAAAAACCACGATAAAGCTAGAAAATTAAAAATCGATTACCATGACTTTAATCGACAGTAAAAGTTTAATTTTAATACTTACAGGAAAATAAACTGTGCCAGCCAATTTTTCACATCAAATTACATAAGAATACGTCAAAAAAGCTATTGTTTTCGAATATTTAATTTTTGGGTAAAAAAAAATTCAAAGGGGTTAATCTATCGTTTTTGTAATTTCGGACCAAAATTTCAAAGTCGTTTTAAACATTGTGCTTAGTGCATTTGGGTGCGTACAATCCGAAAATCACATTTACAGCTTGCGGAATCGACTGGAAATTGCTCAAAAACCACGATAAAGCTAGAAAATTAAAAATCGATTACCATGACTTTAATCGACAGTAAAAGTTTAATTTTAATACTTACAGCAAAATAAACTGTGCCAGCCAATTTTTCACATCAAATTACATAAGAATACGTCAAAAAAGCTATTGTTTTCGAATATTTAATTTTTGGGTAAAAAAAAATTCAAAGGGGTTAATCTATCGTTTTTGTAATTTCGGACCAAAATTTCAAAGTCGTTTTAAACATTGTGCTAAGTGCATTTGGGTGCGTACAATCCGAAAATCACATTTACAGCTTGCGGAATCGACTGGAAATTGCTCAAAAACCACGATAAAGCTAGAAAATTAAAAATCGATTACCATGACTTTAATCGACAGTAAAAGTTTAATTTTAATACTTACAGCAAAATAAACTGTGCCAGCCAATTTTTCACATCAAACTACATAAGAATACGTCAAAAAATCTATTGTTTTCGAATATTTAATTTTTGGGTAAAAAAAAATTCAAAGGGGTTAATCTATCGTTTTTGTAATTTCGGACCAAAATTTCAAAGTCGTTTTAAACATTGTGCATAGTGCATTTGGGTGCGTACAATCCGAAAATCACATTTACAGCTTGCGGAATCGACTGGAAATTGCTCAAAAACCACGATAAAGCTAGAAAATTAAAAATCGATTACCATGACTTTAATCGACAGTAAAAGTTTAATTTTAATACTTACAGCAAAATAAACTGTGCCAGCCAATTTTTCACATCAAATTACATAAGAATACGTCAAAAAAGCTATTGTTTTCGAATATTTAATTTTTGGGTAAAAAAAAATTCAAAGGGGTTAATCTATCGTTTTTGTAATTTCGGACCAAAATTTCAAAGTCGTTTTAAACATTGTGCTTAGTGCATTTGGGTGCGTACAATCCGAAAATCACATTTACAGCTTGCGGAATCGACTGGAAATTGCTCAAAAACCACGATAAAGCTAGAAAATTAAAAATCGATTACCATGACTTTAATCGACAGTAAAAGTTTAATTTTAATACTTACAGCAAAATAAACTGTGCCAGCCAATTTTTCACATCAAATTACATAAGAATACGTCAAAAAAGCTATTGTTTTCGAATATTTAATTTTTGGGTAAAAAAAAATTCAAAGGGGTTAATCTATCGTTTTTGTAATTTCGGACCAAAATTTCAAAGTCGTTTTAAACATTGTGCTTAGTGCATTTGGGTGCGTACAATCCGAAAATCACATTTACAGCTTGCGGAATCGACTGGAAATTGCTCAAAAACCACGATAAAGCTAGAAAATTAAAAATCGATTACCATGACTTTAATCGACAGTAAAAGTTTAATTTTAATACTTACAGGAAAATAAACTGTGCCAGCCAATTTTTCACATCAAATTACATAAGAATACGTCAAAAAAGCTATTGTTTTCGAATATTTAATTTTTGGGTAAAAAAAAATTCAAAGGGGTTAATCTATCGTTTTTGTAATTTCGGACCAAAATTTCAAAGTCGTTTTAAACATTGTGCTTAGTGCATTTGGGTGCGTACAATCCGAAAATCACATTTACAGCTTGCGGAATCGACTGGAAATTGCTCAAAAACCACGATAAAGCTAGAAAATTAAAAATCGATTACCATGACTTTAATCGACAGTAAAAGTTTAATTTTAATACTTACAGCAAAATAAACTGTGCCAGCCAATTTTTCACATCAAATTACATAAGAATACGTCAAAAAAGCTATTGTTTTCGAATATTTAATTTTTGGGTAAAAAAAAATTCAAAGGGGTTAATCTATCGTTTTTGTAATTTCGGACCAAAATTTCAAAGTCGTTTTAAACATTGTGCTTAGTGCATTTGGGTGCGTACAATCCGAAAATCACATTTACAGCTTGCGGAATCGACTGGAAATTGCTCAAAAACCACGATAAAGCTAGAAAATTAAAAATCGATTACCATGACTTTAATCGACAGTAAAAGTTTAATTTTAATACTTACAGCAAAATAAACTGTGCCAGCCAATTTTTCACATCAAATTACATAAGAATACGTCAAAAAAGCTATTGTTTTCGAATATTTAATTTTTGGGTAAAAAAAAATTCAAAGGGGTTAATCTATCGTTTTTGTAATTTCGGACCAAAATTTCAAAGTCGTTTTAAACATTGTGCTTAGTGCATTTGGGTGCGTACAATCCGAAAATCACATTTACAGCTTGCGGAATCGACTGGAAATTGCTCAAAAACCACGATAAAGCTAGAAAATTAAAAATCGATTACCATGACTTTAATCGACAGTAAAAGTTTAATTTTAATACTTACAGCAAAATAAACTGTGCCAGCCAATTTTTCACATCAAATTACATAAGAATACGTCAAAAAAGCTATTGTTTTCGAATATTTAATTTTTGGGTAAAAAAAAATTCAAAGGGGTTAATCTATCGTTTTTGTAATTTCGGACCAAAATTTCAAAGTCGTTTTAAACATTGTGCTTAGTGCATTTGGGTGCGTACAATCCGAAAATCACATTTACAGCTTGCGGAATCGACTGGAAATTGCTCAAAAACCACGATAAAGCTAGAAAATTAAAAATCGATTACCATGACTTTAATCGACAGTAAAAGTTTAATTTTAATACTTACAGCAAAATAAACTGTGCCAGCCAATTTTTCACATCAAATTACATAAGAATACGTCAAAAAAGCTATTGTTTTCGAATATTTAATTTTTGGGTAAAAAAAAATTCAAAGGGGTTAATCTATCGTTTTTGTAATTTCGGACCAAAATTTCAAAGTCGTTTTAAACATTGTGCTTAGTGCATTTGGGTGCGTACAATCCGAAAATCACATTTACAGCTTGCGGAATCGACTGGAAATTGCTCAAAAACCACGATAAAGCTAGAAAATTAAAAATCGATTACCATGACTTTAATCGACAGTAAAAGTTTAATTTTAATACTTACAGCAAAATAAACTGTGCCAGCCAATTTTTCACATCAAATTACATAAGAATACGTCAAAAAAGCTATTGTTTTCGAATATTTAATTTTTGGGTAAAAAAAAATTCAAAGGGGTTAATCTATCGTTTTTGTAATTTCGGACCAAAATTTCAAAGTCGTTTTAAACATTGTGCTTAGTGCATTTGGGTGCGTACAATCCGAAAATCACATTTACAGCTTGCGGAATCGACTGGAAATTGCTCAAAAACCACGATAAAGCTAGAAAATTAAAAATCGATTACCATGACTTTAATCGACAGTAAAAGTTTAATTTTAATACTTACAGCAAAATAAACTGTGCCAGCCAATTTTTCACATCAAATTACATAAGAATACGTCAAAAAAGCTATTGTTTTCGAATATTTAATTTTTGGGTAAAAAAAAATTCAAAGGGGTTAATCTATCGTTTTTGTAATTTCGGACCAAAATTTCAAAGTCGTTTTAAACATTGTGCTTAGTGCATTTGGGTGCGTACAATCCGAAAATCACATTTACAGCTTGCGGAATCGACTGGAAATTGCTCAAAAACCACGATAAAGCTAGAAAATTAAAAATCGATTACCATGACTTTAATCGACAGTAAAAGTTTAATTTTAATACTTACAGGAAAATAAACTGTGCCAGCCAATTTTTCACATCAAATTACATAAGAATACGTCAAAAAAGCTATTGTTTTCGAATATTTAATTTTTGGGTAAAAAAAAATTCAAAGGGGTTAATCTATCGTTTTTGTAATTTCGGACCAAAATTTCAAAGTCGTTTTAAACATTGTGCTTAGTGCATTTGGGTGCGTACAATCCGAAAATCACATTTACAGCTTGCGGAATCGACTGGAAATTGCTCAAAAACCACGATAAAGCTAGAAAATTAAAAATCGATTACCATGACTTTAATCGACAGTAAAAGTTTAATTTTAATACTTACAGCAAAATAAACTGTGCCAGCCAATTTTTCACATCAAATTACATAAGAATACGTCAAAAAAGCTATTGTTTTCGAATATTTAATTTTTGGGTAAAAAAAAATTCAAAGGGGTTAATCTATCGTTTTTGTAATTTCGGACCAAAATTTCAAAGTCGTTTTAAACATTGTGCTTAGTGCATTTGGGTGCGTACAATCCGAAAATCACATTTACAGCTTGCGGAATCGACTGGAAATTGCTCAAAAACCACGATAAAGCTAGAAAATTAAAAATCGATTACCATGACTTTAATCGACAGTAAAAGTTTAATTTTAATACTTACAGCAAAATAAACTGTGCCAGCCAATTTTTCACATCAAATTACATAAGAATACGTCAAAAAAGCTATTGTTTTCGAATATTTAATTTTTGGGTAAAAAAAAATTCAAAGGGGTTAATCTATCGTTTTTGTAATTTCGGACCAAAATTTCAAAGTCGTTTTAAACATTGTGCTTAGTGCATTTGGGTGCGTACAATCCGAAAATCACATTTACAGCTTGCGGAATCGACTGGAAATTGCTCAAAAACCACGATAAAGCTAGAAAATTAAAAATCGATTACCATGACTTTAATCGACAGTAAAAGTTTAATTTTAATACTTACAGCAAAATAAACTGTGCCAGCCAATTTTTCACATCAAATTACATAAGAATACGTCAAAAAAGCTATTGTTTTCGAATATTTAATTTTTGGGTAAAAAAAAATTCAAAGGGGTTAATCTATCGTTTTTGTAATTTCGGACCAAAATTTCAAAGTCGTTTTAAACATTGTGCTTAGCGCATTTGGGTGCGTACAATCCGAAAATCACATTTACAGCTTGCGGAATCGACTGGAAATTGCTCAAAAACCACGATAAAGCTAGAAAATTAAAAATCGATTACCATGACTTTAATCGACAGTAAAAGTTTAATTTTAATACTTACAGCAAAATAAACTGTGCCAGCCAATTTTTCACATCAAATTACATAAGAATACGTCAAAAAAGCTATTGTTTTCGAATATTTAATTTTTGGGTAAAAAAAAATTCAAAGGGGTTAATCTATCGTTTTTGTAATTTCGGACCAAAATTTCAAAGTCGTTTTAAACATTGTGCTTAGTGCATTTGGGTGCGTACAATCCGAAAATCACATTTACAGCTTGCGGAATCGACTGGAAATTGCTCAAAAACCACGATAAAGCTAGAAAATTAAAAATCGATTACCATGACTTTAATCGACAGTAAAAGTTTAATTTTAATACTTACAGCAAAATAAACTGTGCCAGCCAATTTTTCACATCAAATTACATAAGAATACGTCAAAAAAGCTATTGTTTTCGAATATTTAATTTTTGGGTAAAAAAAAATTCAAAGGGGTTAATCTATCGTTTTTGTAATTTCGGACCAAAATTTCAAAGTCGTTTTAAACATTGTGCTTAGTGCATTTGGGTGCGTACAATCCGAAAATCACATTTACAGCTTGCGGAATCGACTGGAAATTGCTCAAAAACCACGATAAAGCTAGAAAATTAAAAATCGATTACCATGACTTTAATCGACAGTAAAAGTTTAATTTTAATACTTACAGCAAAATAAACTGTGCCAGCCAATTTTTCACATCAAATTACATAAGAATACGTCAAAAAAGCTATTGTTTTCGAATATTTAATTTTTGGGTAAAAAAAAATTCAAAGGGGTTAATCTATCGTTTTTGTAATTTCGGACCAAAATTTCAAAGTCGTTTTAAACATTGTGCTTAGTGCGTTTGGGTGCGTACAATCCGAAAATCACATTTACAGCTTGCGGAATCGACTGGAAATTGCTCAAAAACCACGATAAAGCTAGAAAATTAAAAATCGATTACCATGACTTTAATCGACAGTAAAAGTTTAATTTTAATACTTACAGCAAAATAAACTGTGCCAGCCAATTTTTCACATCAAATTACATAAGAATACGTCAAAAAAGCTATTGTTTTCGAATATTTAATTTTTGGGTAAAAAAAAATTCAAAGGGGTTAATCTATCGTTTTTGTAATTTCGGACCAAAATTTCAAAGTCGTTTTAAACATTGTGCATAGTGCGTTTGGGTGCGTACAATCCGAAAATCACATTTACAGCTTGCGGAATCGACTGGAAATTGCTCAAAAACCACGATAAAGCTAGAAAATTAAAAATCGATTACCATGACTTTAATCGACAGTAAAAGTTTAATTTTAATACTTACAGCAAAATAAACTGTGCCAGCCAATTTTTCACATCAAATTACATAAGAATACGTCAAAAAAGCTATTGTTTTCGAATATTTAATTTTTGGGTAAAAAAAAATTCAAAGGGGTTAATCTATCGTTTTTGTAATTTCGGACCAAAATTTCAAAGTCGTTTTAAACATTGTGCTTAGTGCATTTGGGTGCGTACAATCCGAAAATCACATTTACAGCTTGCGGAATCGACTGGAAATTGCTCAAAAACCACGATAAAGCTAGAAAATTAAAAATCGATTACCATGACTTTAATCGACAGTAAAAGTTTAATTTTAATACTTACAGCAAAATAAACTGTGCCAGCCAATTTTTCACATCAAATTACATAAGAATACGTCAAAAAAGCTATTGTTTTCGAATATTTAATTTTTGGGTAAAAAAAAATTCAAAGGGGTTAATCTATCGTTTTTGTAATTTCGGACCAAAATTTCAAAGTCGTTTTAAACATTGTGCTTAGTGCATTTGGGTGCGTACAATCCGAAAATCACATTTACAGCTTGCGGAATCGACTGGAAATTGCTCAAAAACCACGATAAAGCTAGAAAATTAAAAATCGATTACCATGACTTTAATCGACAGTAAAAGTTTAATTTTAATACTTACAGCAAAATAAACTGTGCCAGCCAATTTTTCACATCAAATTACATAAGAATACGTCAAAAAAGCTATTGTTTTCGAATATTTAATTTTTGGGTAAAAAAAAATTCAAAGGGGTTAATCTATCGTTTTTGTAATTTCGGACCAAAATTTCAAAGTCGTTTTAAACATTGTGCATAGTGCGTTTGGGTGCGTACAATCCGAAAATCACATTTACAGCTTGCGGAATCGACTGGAAATTGCTCAAAAACCACGATAAAGCTAGAAAATTAAAAATCGATTACCATGACTTTAATCGACAGTAAAAGTTTAATTTTAATACTTACAGCAAAATAAACTGTGCCAGCCAATTTTTCACATCAAATTACATAAGAATACGTCAAAAAAGCTATTGTTTTCGAATATTTAATTTTTGGGTAAAAAAAAAATCAAAGGGGTTAATCTATCGTTTTTGTAATTTCGGACCAAAATTTCAAAGTCGTTTTAAACATTGTGCATAGTGCATTTGGGTGCGTACAATCCGAAAATCACATTTACAGCTTGCGGAATCGACTGGAAATTGCTCAAAAACCACGATAAAGCTAGAAAATTAAAAATCGATTACCATGACTTTAATCGACAGTAAAAGTTTAATTTTAATACTTACAGCAAAATAAACTGTGCCAGCCAATTTTTCATATCAAATTACATAAGAATACGTCAAAAAAGCTATTGTTTTCGAATATTTAATTTTTGGGTAAAAAAAAAATCAAAGGGGTTAATCTATCGTTTTTGTAATTTCGGACCAAAATTTCAAAGTCGTTTTAAACATTGTGCATAGTGCATTTGGGTGCGTACAATCCGAAAATCACATTTACAGCTTGCGGAATCGACTGGAAATTGCTCAAAAACCACGATAAAGCTAGAAAATTAAAAATCGATTACCATGACTTTAATCGACAGTAAAAGTTTAATTTTGATACTTACAGCAAAATAAACTGTGCCAGCCAATTTTTCACATCAAATTACATAAGAATACGTCAAAAAAGCTATTGTTTTCGAATATTTAATTTTTGGGTAAAAAAAATTTCAAAGGGGTTAATCTATCGTTTTTGTAATTTCGGACCAAAATTTCAAAGTCGTTTTAAACATTGTGCATAGTGCATTTGGGTGCGTACTATCCGAAAATCACATTTACAGCTTGCGGAATCGACTGGAAATTGCTCAAAAACCACGATAAAGCTAGAAAGTTAAAAATCGATTACCATGACTTTAATCGACAGTAAAAGTTTAATTTTAATACTTACTGCAAAATAAACTGTGCCAGCCAATTTTTCACATCAAATTACATAAGAATACGTGAAAAAAGCTATTGTTTTCGAATATTTAATTTTTGGGTAAAAAAAAATTCAAAGGGGTTAATCTATCGTTTTTGTAATTTCGGACCAAAATTTCAAAGTCGTTTTAAACATTGTGCATAGTGCATTTGGGTGCGTACTATCCGAAAATCACATTTACAGCTTGCGGAATCGACTGGAAATTGCTCAAAAACCACGATAAAGCTAGAAAATTAAAAATCGATTACCATGACTTTAATCGACAGTAAAAGTTTAATTTTAATACTTACAGCAAAATAAACTGTGCCAGCCAATTTTTCACATCAAATTACATAAGAATACGTCAAAAAAACTATTGTTTTCGAATATTTAATTTTTGGGTAAAAAAAAATTCAAAGGGGTTAATCTATCGTTTTTGTAATTTCGGACCAAAATTTCAAAGTCGTTTTAAACATTGTGCATAGTGCATTTGGGTGCGTACAATCCGAAAATCACATTTACAGCTTGCGGAATCGACTGGAAATTGCTCAAAAACCACGATAAAGCTAGAAAATTAAAAATCGATTACCATGACTTTAATCGACAGTAAAAGTTTAATTTTAATACTTACAGCAAAATAAACTGTGCCAGCCAATTTTTCACATCAAATTACATAAGAATACGTCAAAAAAACTATTGTTTTCGAATATTTAATTTTTGGGTAAAAAAAATTTCAAAGGGGTTAATCTATCGTTTTTGTAATTTCGGACCAAAATTTCAAAGTCGTTTTAAACATTGTGCATAGTGCATTTGGGTGCGTACTATCCGAAAATCACATTTACAGCTTGCGGAATCGACTGGAAATTGCTCAAAAACCACGATAAAGCTAGAAAGTTAAAAATCGATTACCATGACTTTAATCGACAGTAAAAGTTTAATTTTAATACTTACTGCAAAATAAACTGTGCCAGCCAATTTTTCACATCAAATTACATAAGAATACGTGAAAAAAGCTATTGTTTTCGAATATTTAATTTTTGGGTAAAAAAAAATTCAAAGGGGTTAATCTATCGTTTTTGTAATTTCGGACCAAAATTTCAAAGTCGTTTTAAACATTGTGCATAGTGCATTTGGGTGCGTACTATCCGAAAATCACATTTACAGCTTGCGGAATCGACTGGAAATTGCTCAAAAACCACGATAAAGCTAGAAAATTAAAAATCGATTACCATGACTTTAATCGACAGTAAAAGTTTAATTTTAATACTTACAGCAAAATAAACTGTGCCAGCCAATTTTTCACATCAAATTACATAAGAATACGTCAAAAAAGCTATTGTTTTCGAATATTTAATTTTTGGGTAAAAAAAAAATCAAAGGGGTTAATCTATCGTTTTTGTAATTTCGGACCAAAATTTCAAAGTCGTTTTAAACATTGTGCATAGTGCATTTGGGTGCGTACAATCCGAAAATCACATTTACAGCTTGCGGAATCGACTGGAAATTGCTCAAAAACCACGATAAAGCTAGAAAATTAAAAATCGATTACCATGACTTTAATCGACAGTAAAAGTTTAATTTTAATACTTACAGCAAAATAAACTGTGCCAGCCAATTTTTCACATCAAATTACATAAGAATACGTCAAAAAAACTATTGTTTTCGAATATTTAATTTTTGGGTAAAAAAAAATTCAAAGGGGTTAATCTATCGTTTTTGTAATTTCGGACCAAAATTTCAAAGTCGTTTTAAACATTGTGCATAGTGCATTTGGGTGCGTACTATCCGAAAATCACATTTACAGCTTGCGGAATCGACTGGAAATTGCTCAAAAACCACGATAAAGCTAGAAAGTTAAAAATCGTTTACCATGACTTTAATCGACAGTAAAAGTTTAATTTTAATACTTACTGCAAAATAAACTGTGCCAGCCAATTTTTCACATCAAATTACATAAGAATACGTGAAAAAAGCTATTGTTTTCGAATATTTAATTTTTG
>CAJPIC010000001.1:0-21232 GCA_905340355.1 Rhagonycha fulva
TCACCATGACTTTAATCGACAGTAAAAGTTTAATTTTAATACTTACAGCAAAATAAACTGTGCCAGCCAATTTTTCACATCAAATTACATAAGAATACGTCAAAAAAGCTATTGTTTTCGAATATTTAATTTTTGGGTAAAAAAAAATTCAAAGGGGTTAATCTATCGTTTTTCTAATTTCGGACCAAAATTTCAAAGTCGTTTTAAACATTGTGCATAGTGCATTTGGGTGCGTACAATCCGAAAATCACATTTACAGCTTGCGGAATCGACTGGAAATTGCTCAAAAACCACGATAAAGCTAGAAAATTAAAAATCGATCACCATGACTTTAATCGACAGTAAAAGTTTAATTTTAATACTTACAGCAAAATAAACTGTGCCAGCCAATTTTTCACATCAAATTACATAAGAATACGTCAAAAAAGCTATTGTTTTCGAATATTTAATTTTTGGGTAAAAAAAAATTCAAAGGGGTTAATCTATCGTTTTTCTAATTTCGGACCAAAATTTCAAAGTCGTTTTAAACATTGTGCATAGTGCATTTGGGTGCGTACAATCCGAAAATCACATTTACAGCTTGCGGAATCGACTGGAAATTGCTCAAAAAACCACGATAAAGCTAGAAAATTAAAAATCGATCACCATGACTTTAATCGACAGTAAAAGTTTAATTTTAATACTTACAGCAAAATAAACTGTGCCAGCCAATTTTTCACATCAAATTACATAAGAATACGTCAAAAAAGCTATTGTTTTCGAATATTTAATTTTTGGGTAAAAAAAAATTCAAAGGGGTTAATCTATCGTTTTTCTAATTTCGGACCAAAATTTCAAAGTCGTTTTAAACATTGTGCATAGTGCATTTGGGTGTACAATCCGAAAATCACATTTACAGCTTGCGGAATCGACTGGAAATTGCTCAAAAACCACGATAAAGCTAGACAATTAAAAATCGATCACCATGACTTTAATCGACAGTAAAAGTTTAATTTTAATACTTACAGCAAAATAAACTGTGCCAGCCAATTTTTCACATCAAATTACATAAGAATACGTCAAAAAAGCTATTGTTTTCGAATATTTAATTTTTGGGTAAAAAAAAATTCAAAGGGGTTAATCTATCGTTTTTCTAATTTCGGACCAAAATTTCAAAGTCGTTTTAAACATTGTGCATAGTGCATTTGGGTGCGTACAATCCGAAAATCACATTTACAGCTTGCGGAATCGACTGGAAATTGCTCAAAAACCACGATAAAGCTAGAAAATTAAAAATCGATCACCATGACTTTAATCGACAGTAAAAGTTTAATTTTAATACTTACAGCAAAATAAACTGTGCCAGCCAATTTTTCACATCAAATTACATAAGAATACGTCAAAAAAGCTATTGTTTTCGAATATTTAATTTTTGGGTAAAAAAAAAATTCAAAGGGGTTAATCTATCGTTTTTCTAATTTCGGACCAAAATTTCAAAGTCGTTTTAAACATTGTGCATAGTGCATTTGGGTGCGTACAATCCGAAAATCACATTTACAGCTTGCGGAATCGACTGGAAATTGCTCAAAAACCACGATAAAGCTAGACAATTAAAAATCGATTACCATGACTTTAATCGACAGTAAAAGTTTAATTTTAATACTTACAGCAAAATAAACTGTGCCAGCCAATTTTTCACATCAAATTACATAAGAATACGTCAAAAAAGCTATTGTTTTCGAATATTTAATTTTTGGGTAAAAAAAAATTCAAAGGGGTTAATCTATCGTTTTTCTAATTTCGGACCAAAATTTCAAAGTCGTTTTAAACATTGTGCATAGTGCATTTGGGTGCGTACAATCCGAAAATCACATTTACAGCTTGCGGAATCGACTGGAAATTGCTCAAAAACCACGATAAAGCTAGAAAATTAAAAATCGATCACCATGACTTTAATCGACAGTAAAAGTTTAATTTTAATACTTACAGCAAAATAAACTGTGCCAGCCAATTTTTCACATCAAATTACATAAGAATACGTCAAAAAAGCTATTGTTTTCGAATATTTAATTTTTGGGTAAAAAAAAATTCAAAGGGGTTAATCTATCGTTTTTCTAATTTCGGACCAAAATTTCAAAGTCGTTTTAAACATTGTGCATAGTGCATTTGGGTGCGTACAATCCGAAAATCACATTTACAGCTTGCGGAATCGACTGGAAATTGCTCAAAAACCACGATAAAGCTAGAAAATTAAAAATCGATCACCATGACTTTAATCGACAGTAAAAGTTTAATTTTAATACTTACAGCAAAATAAACTGTGCCAGCCAATTTTTCACATCAAATTACATAAGAATACGTCAAAAAAGCTATTGTTTTCGAATATTTAATTTTTGGGTAAAAAAAAATTCAAAGGGGTTAATCTATCGTTTTTCTAATTTCGGACCAAAATTTCAAAGTCGTTTTAAACATTGTGCATAGTGCATTTGGGTGCGTACAATCCGAAAATCACATTTACAGCTTGCGGAATCGACTGGAAATTGCTCAAAAACCACGATAAAGCTAGAAAATTAAAAATCGATCACCATGACTTTAATCGACAGTAAAAGTTTAATTTTAATACTTACAGCAAAATAAACTGTGCCAGCCAATTTTTCACATCAAATTACATAAGAATACGTCAAAAAAGCTATTGTTTTCGAATATTTAATTTTTGGGTAAAAAAAAATTCAAAGGGGTTAATCTATCGTTTTTCTAATTTCGGACCAAAATTTCAAAGTCGTTTTAAACATTGTGCATAGTGCATTTGGGTGCGTACAATCCGAAAATCACATTTACAGCTTGCGGAATCGACTGGAAATTGCTCAAAAACCACGATAAAGCTAGAAAATTAAAAATCGATCACCATGACTTTAATCGACAGTAAAAGTTTAATTTTAATACTTACAGCAAAATAAACTGTGCCAGCCAATTTTTCACATCAAATTACATAAGAATACGTCAAAAAAGCTATTGTTTTCGAATATTTAATTTTTGGGTAAAAAAAAATTCAAAGGGGTTAATCTATCGTTTTTCTAATTTCGGACCAAAATTTCAAAGTCGTTTTAAACATTGTGCATAGTGCATTTGGGTGCGTACAATCCGAAAATCACATTTACAGCTTGCGGAATCGACTGGAAATTGCTCAAAAACCACGATAAAGCTAGAAAATTAAAAATCGATCACCATGACTTTAATCGACAGTAAAAGTTTAATTTTAATACTTACAGCAAAATAAACTGTGCCAGCCAATTTTTCACATCAAATTACATAAGAATACGTCAAAAAAGCTATTGTTTTCGAATATTTAATTTTTGGGTAAAAAAAAATTCAAAGGGGTTAATCTATCGTTTTTCTAATTTCGGACCAAAATTTCAAAGTCGTTTTAAACATTGTGCATAGTGCATTTGGGTGCGTACAATCCGAAAATCACATTTACAGCTTGCGGAATCGACTGGAAATTGCTCAAAAACCACGATAAAGCTAGAAAATTAAAAATCGATCACCATGACTTTAATCGACAGTAAAAGTTTAATTTTAATACTTACAGCAAAATAAACTGTGCCAGCCAATTTTTCACATCAAATTACATAAGAATACGTCAAAAAAGCTATTGTTTTCGAATATTTAATTTTTGGGTAAAAAAAAATTCAAAGGGGTTAATCTATCGTTTTTCTAATTTCGGACCAAAATTTCAAAGTCGTTTTAAACATTGTGCATAGTGCATTTGGGTGCGTACAATCCGAAAATCACATTTACAGCTTGCGGAATCGACTGGAAATTGCTCAAAAACCACGATAAAGCTAGAAAATTAAAAATCGATCACCATGACTTTAATCGACAGTAAAAGTTTAATTTTAATACTTACAGCAAAATAAACTGTGCCAGCCAATTTTTCACATCAAATTACATAAGAATACGTCAAAAAAGCTATTGTTTTCGAATATTTAATTTTTGGGTAAAAAAAAATTCAAAGGGGTTAATCTATCGTTTTTCTAATTTCGGACCAAAATTTCAAAGTCGTTTTAAACATTGTGCATAGTGCATTTGGGTGCGTACAATCCGAAAATCACATTTACAGCTTGCGGAATCGACTGGAAATTGCTCAAAAACCACGATAAAGCTAGAAAATTAAAAATCGATCACCATGACTTTAATCGACAGTAAAAGTTTAATTTTAATACTTACAGCAAAATAAACTGTGCCAGCCAATTTTTCACATCAAATTACATAAGAATACGTCAAAAAAGCTATTGTTTTCGAATATTTAATTTTTGGGTAAAAAAAAATTCAAAGGGGTTAATCTATCGTTTTTCTAATTTCGGACCAAAATTTCAAAGTCGTTTTAAACATTGTGCATAGTGCATTTGGGTGCGTACAATCCGAAAATCACATTTACAGCTTGCGGAATCGACTGGAAATTGCTCAAAAACCACGATAAAGCTAGAAAATTAAAAATCGATCACCATGACTTTAATCGACAGTAAAAGTTTAATTTTAATACTTACAGCAAAATAAACTGTGCCAGCCAATTTTTCACATCAAATTACATAAGAATACGTCAAAAAAGCTATTGTTTTCGAATATTTAATTTTTGGGTAAAAAAAAATTCAAAGGGGTTAATCTATCGTTTTTCTAATTTCGGACCAAAATTTCAAAGTCGTTTTAAACATTGTGCATAGTGCATTTGGGTGCGTACAATCCGAAAATCACATTTACAGCTTGCGGAATCGACTGGAAATTGCTCAAAAACCACGATAAAGCTAGAAAATTAAAAATCGATCACCATGACTTTAATCGACAGTAAAAGTTTAATTTTAATACTTACAGCAAAATAAACTGTGCCAGCCAATTTTTCACATCAAATTACATAAGAATACGTCAAAAAAGCTATTGTTTTCGAATATTTAATTTTTGGGTAAAAAAAAATTCAAAGGGGTTAATCTATCGTTTTTCTAATTTCGGACCAAAATTTCAAAGTCGTTTTAAACATTGTGCATAGTGCATTTGGGTGCGTACAATCCGAAAATCACATTTACAGCTTGCGGAATCGACTGGAAATTGCTCAAAAACCACGATAAAGCTAGAAAATTAAAAATCGATCACCATGACTTTAATCGACAGTAAAAGTTTAATTTTAATACTTACAGCAAAATAAACTGTGCCAGCCAATTTTTCACATCAAATTACATAAGAATACGTCAAAAAAGCTATTGTTTTCGAATATTTAATTTTTGGGTAAAAAAAAATTCAAAGGGGTTAATCTATCGTTTTTCTAATTTCGGACCAAAATTTCAAAGTCGTTTTAAACATTGTGCATAGTGCATTTGGGTGCGTACAATCCGAAAATCACATTTACAGCTTGCGGAATCGACTGGAAATTGCTCAAAAACCACGATAAAGCTAGAAAATTAAAAATCGATCACCATGACTTTAATCGACAGTAAAAGTTTAATTTTAATACTTACAGCAAAATAAACTGTGCCAGCCAATTTTTCACATCAAATTACATAAGAATACGTCAAAAAAGCTATTGTTTTCGAATATTTAATTTTTGGGTAAAAAAAAATTCAAAGGGGTTAATCTATCGTTTTTCTAATTTCGGACCAAAATTTCAAAGTCGTTTTAAACATTGTGCATAGTGCATTTGGGTGCGTACAATCCGAAAATCACATTTACAGCTTGCGGAATCGACTGGAAATTGCTCAAAAACCACGATAAAGCTAGAAAATTAAAAATCGATCACCATGACTTTAATCGACAGTAAAAGTTTAATTTTAATACTTACAGCAAAATAAACTGTGCCAGCCAATTTTTCACATCAAATTACATAAGAATACGTCAAAAAAGCTATTGTTTTCGAATATTTAATTTTTGGGTAAAAAAAAATTCAAAGGGGTTAATCTATCGTTTTTCTAATTTCGGACCAAAATTTCAAAGTCGTTTTAAACATTGTGCATAGTGCATTTGGGTGCGTACAATCCGAAAATCACATTTACAGCTTGCGGAATCGACTGGAAATTGCTCAAAAACCACGATAAAGCTAGACAATTAAAAATCGATTACCATGACTTTAATCGACAGTAAAAGTTTAATTTTAATACTTACAGCAAAATAAACTGTGCCAGCCAATTTTTCACATCAAATTACATAAGAATACGTCAAAAAAGCTATTGTTTTCGAATATTTAATTTTTGGGTAAAAAAAAATTCAAAGGGGTTAATCTATCGTTTTTCTAATTTCGGACCAAAATTTCACAGTCGTTTTAAACATTGTGCATAGTGCATTTGGGTGCGTACAATCCGAAAATCACATTTACAGCTTGCGGAATCGACTGGAAATTGCTCAAAAACCACGATAAAGCTAGACAATTAAAAATCGATTACCATGACTTTAATCGACAGTAAAAGTTTAATTTTAATACTTACAGCAAAATAAACTGTGCCAGCCAATTTTTCACATCAAATTACATAAGAATACGTCAAAAAAGCTATTGTTTTCGAATATTTAATTTTTGGGTAAAAAAAAATTCAAAGGGGTTAATCTATCGTTTTTCTAATTTCGGACCAAAATTTCAAAGTCGTTTTAAACATTGTGCATAGTGCATTTGGGTGCGTACAATCCGAAAATCACATTTACAGCTTGCGGAATCGACTGGAAATTGCTCAAAAACCACGATAAAGCTAGACAATTAAAAATCGATCACCATGACTTTAATCGACAGTAAAAGTTTAATTTTAATACTTACAGCAAAATAAACTGTGCCAGCCAATTTTTCACATCAAATTACATAAGAATACGTCAAAAAAGCTATTGTTTTCGAATATTTAATTTTTGGGTAAAAAAAAATTCAAAGGGGTTAATCTATCGTTTTTCTAATTTCGGACCAAAATTTCAAAGTCGTTTTAAACATTGTGCATAGTGCATTTGGGTGCGTACAATCCGAAAATCACATTTACAGCTTGCGGAATCGACTGGAAATTGCTCAAAAACCACGATAAAGCTAGACAATTAAAAATCGATCACCATGACTTTAATCGACAGTAAAAGTTTAATTTTAATACTTACAGCAAAATAAACTGTGCCAGCCAATTTTTCACATCAAATTACATAAGAATACGTCAAAAAAGCTATTGTTTTCGAATATTTAATTTTTGGGTAAAAAAAAATTCAAAGGGGTTAATCTATCGTTTTTCTAATTTCGGACCAAAATTTCAAAGTCGTTTTAAACATTGTGCATAGTGCATTTGGGTGCGTACAATCCGAAAATCACATTTACAGCTTGCGGAATCGACTGGAAATTGCTCAAAAACCACGATAAAGCTAGAAAATTAAAAATCGATTACCATGACTTTAATCGACAGTAAAAGTTTAATTTTAATACTTACAGCAAAATAAACTGTGCCAGCCAATTTTTCACATCAAATTACATAAGAATACGTCAAAAAAGCTATTGTTTTCGAATATTTAATTTTTGGGTAAAAAAAAATTCAAAGGGGTTAATCTATCGTTTTTCTAATTTCGGACCAAAATTTCAAAGTCGTTTTAAACATTGTGCATAGTGCATTTGGGTGCGTACAATCCGAAAATCACATTTACAGCTTGCGGAATCGACTGGAAATTGCTCAAAAACCACGATAAAGCTAGACAATTAAAAATCGATCACCATGACTTTAATCGACAGTAAAAGTTTAATTTTAATACTTACAGCAAAATAAACTGTGCCAGCCAATTTTTCACATCAAATTACATAAGAATACGTCAAAAAAGCTATTGTTTTCGAATATTTAATTTTTGGGTAAAAAAAAATTCAAAGGGGTTAATCTATCGTTTTTCTAATTTCGGACCAAAATTTCAAAGTCGTTTTAAACATTGTGCATAGTGCATTTGGGTGCGTACAATCCGAAAATCACATTTACAGCTTGCGGAATCGACTGGAAATTGCTCAAAAACCACGATAAAGCTAGACAATTAAAAATCGATCACCATGACTTTAATCGACAGTAAAAGTTTAATTTTAATACTTACAGCAAAATAAACTGTGCCAGCCAATTTTTCACATCAAATTACATAAGAATACGTCAAAAAAGCTATTGTTTTCGAATATTTAATTTTTGGGTAAAAAAAAATTCAAAGGGGTTAATCTATCGTTTTTCTAATTTCGGACCAAAATTTCAAAGTCGTTTTAAACATTGTGCATAGTGCATTTGGGTGCGTACAATCCGAAAATCACATTTACAGCTTGCGGAATCGACTGGAAATTGCTCAAAAACCACGATAAAGCTAGACAATTAAAAATCGATTACCATGACTTTAATCGACAGTAAAAGTTTAATTTTAATACTTACAGCAAAATAAACTGTGCCAGCCAATTTTTCACATCAAATTACATAAGAATACGTCAAAAAAGCTATTGTTTTCGAATATTTAATTTTTGGGTAAAAAAAAATTCAAAGGGGTTAATCTATCGTTTTTCTAATTTCGGACCAAAATTTCAAAGTCGTTTTAAACATTGTGCATAGTGCATTTGGGTGCGTACAATCCGAAAATCACATTTACAGCTTGCGGAATCGACTGGAAATTGCTCAAAAACCACGATAAAGCTAGACAATTAAAAATCGATTACCATGACTTTAATCGACAGTAAAAGTTTAATTTTAATACTTACAGCAAAATAAACTGTGCCAGCCAATTTTTCACATCAAATTACATAAGAATACGTCAAAAAAGCTATTGTTTTCGAATATTTAATTTTTGGGTAAAAAAAAATTCAAAGGGGTTAATCTATCGTTTTTCTAATTTCGGACCAAAATTTCAAAGTCGTTTTAAACATTGTGCATAGTGCATTTGGGTGCGTACAATCCGAAAATCACATTTACAGCTTGCGGAATCGACTGGAAATTGCTCAAAAACCACGATAAAGCTAGACAATTAAAAATCGATTACCATGACTTTAATCGACAGTAAAAGTTTAATTTTAATACTTACAGCAAAATAAACTGTGCCAGCCAATTTTTCACATCAAATTACATAAGAATACGTCAAAAAAGCTATTGTTTTCGAATATTTAATTTTTGGGTAAAAAAAAATTCAAAGGGGTTAATCTATCGTTTTTCTAATTTCGGACCAAAATTTCAAAGTCGTTTTAAACATTGTGCATAGTGCATTTGGGTGCGTACAATCCGAAAATCACATTTACAGCTTGCGGAATCGACTGGAAATTGCTCAAAAACCACGATAAAGCTAGACAATTAAAAATCGATCACCATGACTTTAATCGACAGTAAAAGTTTAATTTTAATACTTACAGCAAAATAAACTGTGCCAGCCAATTTTTCACATCAAATTACATAAGAATACGTCAAAAAAGCTATTGTTTTCGAATATTTAATTTTTGGGTAAAAAAAAATTCAAAGGGGTTAATCTATCGTTTTTCTAATTTCGGACCAAAATTTCAAAGTCGTTTTAAACATTGTGCATAGTGCATTTGGGTGCGTACAATCCGAAAATCACATTTACAGCTTGCGGAATCGACTGGAAATTGCTCAAAAACCACGATAAAGCTAGAAAATTAAAAATCGATCACCATGACTTTAATCGACAGTAAAAGTTTAATTTTAATACTTACAGCAAAATAAACTGTGCCAGCCAATTTTTCACATCAAATTACATAAGAATACGTCAAAAAAGCTATTGTTTTCGAATATTTAATTTTTGGGTAAAAAAAAATTCAAAGGGGTTAATCTATCGTTTTTCTAATTTCGGACCAAAATTTCAAAGTCGTTTTAAACATTGTGCATAGTGCATTTGGGTGCGTACAATCCGAAAATCACATTTACAGCTTGCGGAATCGACTGGAAATTGCTCAAAAACCACGATAAAGCTAGAAAATTAAAAATCGATCACCATGACTTTAATCGACAGTAAAAGTTTAATTTTAATACTTACAGCAAAATAAACTGTGCCAGCCAATTTTTCACATCAAATTACATAAGAATACGTCAAAAAAGCTATTGTTTTCGAATATTTAATTTTTGGGTAAAAAAAAATTCAAAGGGGTTAATCTATCGTTTTTCTAATTTCGGAGCAAAATTTCAAAGTCGTTTTAAACATTGTGCATAGTGCATTTGGGTGCGTACAATCCGAAAATCACATTTACAGCTTGCGGAATCGACTGGAAATTGCTCAAAAACCACGATAAAGCTAGAAAATTAAAAATCGATCACCATGACTTTAATCGACAGTAAAAGTTTAATTTTAATACTTACAGCAAAATAAACTGTGCCAGCCAATTTTTCACATCAAATTACATAAGAATACGTCAAAAAAGCTATTGTTTTCGAATATTTAATTTTTGGGTAAAAAAAAATTCAAAGGGGTTAATCTATCGTTTTTCTAATTTCGGAGCAAAATTTCAAAGTCGTTTTAAACATTGTGCATAGTGCATTTGGGTGCGTACAATCCGAAAATCACATTTACAGCTTGCGGAATCGACTGGAAATTGCTCAAAAACCACGATAAAGCTAGAAAATTAAAAATCGATCACCATGACTTTAATCGACAGTAAAAGTTTAATTTTAATACTTACAGCAAAATAAACTGTGCCAGCCAATTTTTCACATCAAATTACATAAGAATACGTCAAAAAAGCTATTGTTTTCGAATATTTAATTTTTGGGTAAAAAAAAATTCAAAGGGGTTAATCTATCGTTTTTCTAATTTCGGACCAAAATTTCAAAGTCGTTTTAAACATTGTGCATAGTGCATTTGGGTGCGTACAATCCGAAAATCACATTTACAGCTTGCGGAATCGACTGGAAATTGCTCAAAAACCACGATAAAGCTAGAAAATTAAAAATCGATCACCATGACTTTAATCGACAGTAAAAGTTTAATTTTAATACTTACAGCAAAATAAACTGTGCCAGCCAATTTTTCACATCAAATTACATAAGAATACGTCAAAAAAGCTATTGTTTTCGAATATTTAATTTTTGGGTAAAAAAAAATTCAAAGGGGTTAATCTATCGTTTTTCTAATTTCGGACCAAAATTTCAAAGTCGTTTTAAACATTGTGCATAGTGCATTTGGGTGCGTACAATCCGAAAATCACATTTACAGCTTGCGGAATCGACTGGAAATTGCTCAAAAACCACGATAAAGCTAGAAAATTAAAAATCGATCACCATGACTTTAATCGACAGTAAAAGTTTAATTTTAATACTTACAGCAAAATAAACTGTGCCAGCCAATTTTTCACATCAAATTACATAAGAATACGTCAAAAAAGCTATTGTTTTCGAATATTTAATTTTTGGGTAAAAAAAAATTCAAAGGGGTTAATCTATCGTTTTTCTAATTTCGGACCAAAATTTCAAAGTCGTTTTAAACATTGTGCATAGTGCATTTGGGTGCGTACAATCCGAAAATCACATTTACAGCTTGCGGAATCGACTGGAAATTGCTCAAAAACCACGATAAAGCTAGAAAATTAAAAATCGATCACCATGACTTTAATCGACAGTAAAAGTTTAATTTTAATACTTACAGCAAAATAAACTGTGCCAGCCAATTTTTCACATCAAATTACATAAGAATACGTCAAAAAAGCTATTGTTTTCGAATATTTAATTTTTGGGTAAAAAAAAATTCAAAGGGGTTAATCTATCGTTTTTCTAATTTCGGACCAAAATTTCAAAGTCGTTTTAAACATTGTGCATAGTGCATTTGGGTGCGTACAATCCGAAAATCACATTTACAGCTTGCGGAATCGACTGGAAATTGCTCAAAAACCACGATAAAGCTAGAAAATTAAAAATCGATCACCATGACTTTAATCGACAGTAAAAGTTTAATTTTAATACTTACAGCAAAATAAACTGTGCCAGCCAATTTTTCACATCAAATTACATAAGAATACGTCAAAAAAGCTATTGTTTTCGAATATTTAATTTTTGGGTAAAAAAAAATTCAAAGGGGTTAATCTATCGTTTTTCTAATTTCGGAGCAAAATTTCAAAGTCGTTTTAAACATTGTGCATAGTGCATTTGGGTGCGTACAATCCGAAAATCACATTTACAGCTTGCGGAATCGACTGGAAATTGCTCAAAAACCACGATAAAGCTAGAAAATTAAAAATCGATCACCATGACTTTAATCGACAGTAAAAGTTTAATTTTAATACTTACAGCAAAATAAACTGTGCCAGCCAATTTTTCACATCAAATTACATAAGAATACGTCAAAAAAGCTATTGTTTTCGAATATTTAATTTTTGGGTAAAAAAAAATTCAAAGGGGTTAATCTATCGTTTTTCTAATTTCGGACCAAAATTTCAAAGTCGTTTTAAACATTGTGCATAGTGCATTTGGGTGCGTACAATCCGAAAATCACATTTACAGCTTGCGGAATCGACTGGAAATTGCTCAAAAACCACGATAAAGCTAGAAAATTAAAAATCGATCACCATGACTTTAATCGACAGTAAAAGTTTAATTTTAATACTTACAGCAAAATAAACTGTGCCAGCCAATTTTTCACATCAAATTACATAAGAATACGTCAAAAAAGCTATTGTTTTCGAATATTTAATTTTTGGGTAAAAAAAAATTCAAAGGGGTTAATCTATCGTTTTTCTAATTTCGGACCAAAATTTCAAAGTCGTTTTAAACATTGTGCATAGTGCATTTGGGTGCGTACAATCCGAAAATCACATTTACAGCTTGCGGAATCGACTGGAAATTGCTCAAAAACCACGATAAAGCTAGAAAATTAAAAATCGATCACCATGACTTTAATCGACAGTAAAAGTTTAATTTTAATACTTACAGCAAAATAAACTGTGCCAGCCAATTTTTCACATCAAATTACATAAGAATACGTCAAAAAAGCTATTGTTTTCGAATATTTAATTTTTGGGTAAAAAAAAATTCAAAGGGGTTAATCTATCGTTTTTCTAATTTCGGACCAAAATTTCAAAGTCGTTTTAAACATTGTGCATAGTGCATTTGGGTGCGTACAATCCGAAAATCACATTTACAGCTTGCGGAATCGACTGGAAATTGCTCAAAAACCACGATAAAGCTAGACAATTAAAAATCGATCACCATGACTTTAATCGACAGTAAAAGTTTAATTTTAATACTTACAGCAAAATAAACTGTGCCAGCCAATTTTTCACATCAAATTACATAAGAATACGTCAAAAAAGCTATTGTTTTCGAATATTTAATTTTTGGGTAAAAAAAAATTCAAAGGGGTTAATCTATCGTTTTTCTAATTTCGGACCAAAATTTCAAAGTCGTTTTAAACATTGTGCATAGTGCATTTGGGTGCGTACAATCCGAAAATCACATTTACAGCTTGCGGAATCGACTGGAAATTGCTCAAAAACCACGATAAAGCTAGAAAATTAAAAATCGATCACCATGACTTTAATCGACAGTAAAAGTTTAATTTTAATACTTACAGCAAAATAAACTGTGCCAGCCAATTTTTCACATCAAATTACATAAGAATACGTCAAAAAAGCTATTGTTTTCGAATATTTAATTTTTGGGTAAAAAAAAATTCAAAGGGGTTAATCTATCGTTTTTCTAATTTCGGACCAAAATTTCAAAGTCGTTTTAAACATTGTGCATAGTGCATTTGGGTGCGTACAATCCGAAAATCACATTTACAGCTTGCGGAATCGACTGGAAATTGCTCAAAAACCACGATAAAGCTAGACAATTAAAAATCGATTACCATGACTTTAATCGACAGTAAAAGTTTAATTTTAATACTTACAGCAAAATAAACTGTGCCAGCCAATTTTTCACATCAAATTACATAAGAATACGTCAAAAAAGCTATTGTTTTCGAATATTTAATTTTTGGGTAAAAAAAAATTCAAAGGGGTTAATCTATCGTTTTTCTAATTTCGGACCAAAATTTCAAAGTCGTTTTAAACATTGTGCATAGTGCATTTGGGTGCGTACAATCCGAAAATCACATTTACAGCTTGCGGAATCGACTGGAAATTGCTCAAAAACCACGATAAAGCTAGAAAATTAAAAATAGATCACCATGACTTTAATCGACAGTAAAAGTTTAATTTTAATACTTACAGCAAAATAAACTGTGCCAGCCAATTTTTCACATCAAATTACATAAGAATACGTCAAAAAAGCTATTGTTTTCGAATATTTAATTTTTGGGTAAAAAAAAATTCAAAGGGGTTAATCTATCGTTTTTCTAATTTCGGACCAAAATTTCAAAGTCGTTTTAAACATTGTGCATAGTGCATTTGGGTGCGTACAATCCGAAAATCACATTTACAGCTTGCGGAATCGACTGGAAATTGCTCAAAAACCACGATAAAGCTAGAAAATTAAAAATAGATCACCATGACTTTAATCGACAGTAAAAGTTTAATTTTAATACTTACAGCAAAATAAACTGTGCCAGCCAATTTTTCACATCAAATTACATAAGAATACGTCAAAAAAGCTATTGTTTTCGAATATTTAATTTTTGGGTAAAAAAAAATTCAAAGGGGTTAATCTATCGTTTTTCTAATTTCGGAGCAAAATTTCAAAGTCGTTTTAAACATTGTGCATAGTGCATTTGGGTGCGTACAATCCGAAAATCACATTTACAGCTTGCGGAATCGACTGGAAATTGCTCAAAAACCACGATAAAGCTAGAAAATTAAAAATCGATCACCATGACTTTAATCGACAGTAAAAGTTTAATTTTAATACTTACAGCAAAATAAACTGTGCCAGCCAATTTTTCACATCAAATTACATAAGAATACGTCAAAAAAGCTATTGTTTTCGAATATTTAATTTTTGGGTAAAAAAAAATTCAAAGGGGTTAATCTATCGTTTTTCTAATTTCGGACCAAAATTTCAAAGTCGTTTTAAACATTGTGCATAGTGCATTTGGGTGCGTACAATCCGAAAATCACATTTACAGCTTGCGGAATCGACTGGAAATTGCTCAAAAACCACGATAAAGCTAGAAAATTAAAAATCGATCACCATGACTTTAATCGACAGTAAAAGTTTAATTTTAATACTTACAGCAAAATAAACTGTGCCAGCCAATTTTTCACATCAAATTACATAAGAATACGTCAAAAAAGCTATTGTTTTCGAATATTTAATTTTTGGGTAAAAAAAAATTCAAAGGGGTTAATCTATCGTTTTTCTAATTTCGGACCAAAATTTCAAAGTCGTTTTAAACATTGTGCATAGTGCATTTGGGTGCGTACAATCCGAAAATCACATTTACAGCTTGCGGAATCGACTGGAAATTGCTCAAAAACCACGATAAAGCTAGAAAATTAAAAATCGATCACCATGACTTTAATCGACAGTAAAAGTTTAATTTTAATACTTACAGCAAAATAAACTGTGCCAGCCAATTTTTCACATCAAATTACATAAGAATACGTCAAAAAAGCTATTGTTTTCGAATATTTAATTTTTGGGTAAAAAAAAATTCAAAGGGGTTAATCTATCGTTTTTCTAATTTCGGACCAAAATTTCAAAGTCGTTTTAAACATTGTGCATAGTGCATTTGGGTGCGTACAATCCGAAAATCACATTTACAGCTTGCGGAATCGACTGGAAATTGCTCAAAAACCACGATAAAGCTAGAAAATTAAAAATCGATCACCATGACTTTAATCGACAGTAAAAGTTTAATTTTAATACTTACAGCAAAATAAACTGTGCCAGCCAATTTTTCACATCAAATTACATAAGAATACGTCAAAAAAGCTATTGTTTTCGAATATTTAATTTTTGGGTAAAAAAAAATTCAAAGGGGTTAATCTATCGTTTTTCTAATTTCGGACCAAAATTTCAAAGTCGTTTTAAACATTGTGCATAGTGCATTTGGGTGCGTACAATCCGAAAATCACATTTACAGCTTGCGGAATCGACTGGAAATTGCTCAAAAACCACGATAAAGCTAGAAAATTAAAAATCGATCACCATGACTTTAATCGACAGTAAAAGTTTAATTTTAATACTTACAGCAAAATAAACTGTGCCAGCCAATTTTTCACATCAAATTACATAAGAATACGTCAAAAAAGCTATTGTTTTCGAATATTTAATTTTTGGGTAAAAAAAAATTCAAAGGGGTTAATCTATCGTTTTTCTAATTTCGGACCAAAATTTCAAAGTCGTTTTAAACATTGTGCATAGTGCATTTGGGTGCGTACAATCCGAAAATCACATTTACAGCTTGCGGAATCGACTGGAAATTGCTCAAAAACCACGATAAAGCTAGAAAATTAAAAATCGATCACCATGACTTTAATCGACAGTAAAAGTTTAATTTTAATACTTACAGCAAAATAAACTGTGCCAGCCAATTTTTCACATCAAATTACATAAGAATACGTCAAAAAAGCTATTGTTTTCGAATATTTAATTTTTGGGTAAAAAAAAATTCAAAGGGGTTAATCTATCGTTTTTCTAATTTCGGACCAAAATTTCAAAGTCGTTTTAAACATTGTGCATAGTGCATTTGGGTGCGTACAATCCGAAAATCACATTTACAGCTTGCGGAATCGACTGGAAATTGCTCAAAAACCACGATAAAGCTAGAAAATTAAAAATCGATCACCATGACTTTAATCGACAGTAAAAGTTTAATTTTAATACTTACAGCAAAATAAACTGTGCCAGCCAATTTTTCACATCAAATTACATAAGAATACGTCAAAAAAGCTATTGTTTTCGAATATTTAATTTTTGGGTAAAAAAAAATTCAAAGGGGTTAATCTATCGTTTTTCTAATTTCGGACCAAAATTTCAAAGTCGTTTTAAACATTGTGCATAGTGCATTTGGGTGCGTACAATCCGAAAATCACATTTACAGCTTGCGGAATCGACTGGAAATTGCTCAAAAACCACGATAAAGCTAGACAATTAAAAATCGATTACCATGACTTTAATCGACAGTAAAAGTTTAATTTTAATACTTACAGCAAAATAAACTGTGCCAGCCAATTTTTCACATCAAATTACATAAGAATACGTCAAAAAAGCTATTGTTTTCGAATATTTAATTTTTGGGTAAAAAAAAATTCAAAGGGGTTAATCTATCGTTTTTCTAATTTCGGACCAAAATTTCAAAGTCGTTTTAAACATTGTGCATAGTGCATTTGGGTGCGTACAATCCGAAAATCACATTTACAGCTTGCGGAATCGACTGGAAATTGCTCAAAAACCACGATAAAGCTAGACAATTAAAAATCGATTACCATGACTTTAATCGACAGTAAAAGTTTAATTTTAATACTTACAGCAAAATAAACTGTGCCAGCCAATTTTTCACATCAAATTACATAAGAATACGTCAAAAAAGCTATTGTTTTCGAATATTTAATTTTTGGGTAAAAAAAAATTCAAAGGGGTTAATCTATCGTTTTTCTAATTTCGGACCAAAATTTCAAAGTCGTTTTAAACATTGTGCATAGTGCATTTGGGTGCGTACAATCCGAAAATCACATTTACAGCTTGCGGAATCGACTGGAAATTGCTCAAAAACCACGATAAAGCTAGAAAATTAAAAATCGATCACCATGACTTTAATCGACAGTAAAAGTTTAATTTTAATACTTACAGCAAAATAAACTGTGCCAGCCAATTTTTCACATCAAATTACATAAGAATACGTCAAAAAAGCTATTGTTTTCGAATATTTAATTTTTGGGTAAAAAAAAATTCAAAGGGGTTAATCTATCGTTTTTCTAATTTCGGACCAAAATTTCAAAGTCGTTTTAAACATTGTGCATAGTGCATTTGGGTGCGTACAATCCGAAAATCACATTTACAGCTTGCGGAATCGACTGGAAATTGCTCAAAAACCACGATAAAGCTAGAAAATTAAAAATCGATCACCATGACTTTAATCGACAGTAAAAGTTTAATTTTAATACTTACAGCAAAATAAACTGTGCCAGCCAATTTTTCACATCAAATTACATAAGAATACGTCAAAAAAGCTATTGTTTTCGAATATTTAATTTTTGGGTAAAAAAAAATTCAAAGGGGTTAATCTATCGTTTTTCTAATTTCGGACCAAAATTTCAAAGTCGTTTTAAACATTGTGCATAGTGCATTTGGGTGCGTACAATCCGAAAATCACATTTACAGCTTGCGGAATCGACTGGAAATTGCTCAAAAACCACGATAAAGCTAGAAAATTAAAAATCGATTACCATGACTTTAATCGACAGTAAAAGTTTAATTTTAATACTTAAAGCAAAATAAACTGTGCCAGCCAATTTTTCATATCAAATTACATAAGAATCCGTCAAAAAAGCTATTGTTTTCGAATATTTATTTTTTGGGTAAAAAAAAATTCAAAGGGGTTAATCTATCGTTTTTCTAATTTCGGACCAAAATTTCAAAGTCGTTTTAAACATTGTGCATAGTGCATTTGGGTGCGTACAATCCGAAAATCTCATTTACAGCTTGCGGAATCGACTGGAAATTGCTCAAAAACCACCATAAAGCTAGAAAATTAAAAATCGATTACCATGACTTTAATCGACAGTAAAAGTTTAATTTTAATACTTACAGCAAAATAAACTGTGCCAGCCAATTTTTCACATCAAATTACATAAGAATCCGTCAAAAAAGCTATTGTTTTCGAATATTTATTTTTTGGGTAAAAACAAATTCAAAGGGGTTAATCTATCGTTTTTCTAATTTCGGACCAAAATTTCAAAGTCGTTTTAAACATTGTGCATAGTGCATTTGGGTGCGTACAATCCGAAAATCACATTTACAGCTTGCGGAATCGACTGGAAATTGCTCAAAAACCACGATAAAGCTAGAAAATTAAAAATCGATCACCATGACTTTAATCGACAGTAAAAGTTTAATTTTAATACTTACAGCAAAATAAACTGTGCCAGCCAATTTTTCACATCAAATTACATAAGAATACGTCAAAAAAGCTATTGTTTTCGAATATTTAATTTTTGGGTAAAAAAAAATTCAAAGGGGTTAATCTATCGTTTATCGGCCTAAATAGAATAAACGAACAAATCAATTCCGATTATTTATTAATTCAAATATTCGGAGAAAATAAGTTATTAATCATTGGTTGAACAAATATGAGGCGCAAAGTTTCGAGAAAACTTGAAATATAAACAGTAGAAAAGTGGTCAAAAAAATGTTCCAGTGAAAGTACCTATAGGTAAAAAGCCTTAAAGGGGAAATCCAAAATTAGCTACTCGAGCTCTTCTAGTGGATTAATTATAACATTTCCATTTTTAAATTGTGATATTCTACCCCCCTCCCTATTCTGTAACTTTTCATTATTATTTCTTGTCGTTATCAAATTGTTAAGAACTGTAAATTTCGGTTTCCACATACGACATTACTATTTAATGCAATTCCGAGTGTAAATCAAACATTACGATTTTTAACGATTTGACAATGATAACGAAGTTACAGAATAGGAGGGGGAGGTAAATATGTATTTTGTGTATAATTTCTATCATTATTTTATACAGAAAATTTTTTCTGTGTTTCAGGTTTTATAAATTAATTAAATAAAATTTTTATTTATATTCATTAAAATATATAAATTATTAACTCGTTGATATTAGATAATATTAAAACTTCAAAATATCGAGTTATTAATAAATTAAAAATTGATTAAAAGATTTATTTAGCTTTCAAACGATTATATCGTTCGTCATCAGAATAATATACGATATAATCGTTTGAAAGCTAAATAAATCTTTTAATCAATTTTTAATTTATTAATAACTCGATATTTTGAAGTTTTAATATTATATATTCATTAAACTTTAATAAATATTAAAAATGATTACCGACAACAAAAATTAACTAAACAATAAAATATACTAACCAATCAAAATGTTCCTACAGCTTACATTACAGTATGCTGACCAAAATAAATAATATTGAACAAATTATACTGACCAAAATATTATTGTATACTGATCATTTATTTAAAAAAATACTGACCAAAAAATTAGTTGGCTAAAATAAATGTAACTTTTTATTAACTCATATTATACCGGGTGCTGAATGAGTTAGGCGAACATAGGATATTAACACGCAAAAACTTATTTTTGCAAATTCTTGCTTCCCTAATTATTTTAGAGAAAAATTGAAAGACACAAATATAATGTAGAGATATAAACTACGAATGATAAGAGCATTAGATTTTATCTAGCTTTTACGTAAATGGTCAAAAAATTCTTTTGAAATTGTTAAAACTTTTATTTATCAGACTTGCCATGGAAGTTTCCGAGGTAATTATTTTTGATAAGTAATAAAAAACAATTGCACGTTGTTGACAGTTTTGCACTTTATTAAATTTTAATTTCATAAAATGGAATATTACCTTGGAAACTTATACATGGCTAGTTTGATAAATAAAAATTTTAACACTTTCAAAAGGATTTTTTGATCATTTACGTAAAAGCTAGATAGAATCTAATGCTCTTATCATTCGTAGTTTATATTTCTACATTATATTTGTGTCTTTCAATTTTTCTCTAAAATAATTAGGGAAGCAGGAATTTGCAAAAATAAGTTTTTGCATGTTAATATCCTATGTTCGCCTAATTCATTCAGCACCCGGTATAATCTTTTTAATTAATTTCATTTATAGCGTCCATATTTTAAATATATATTTTTTTTTGGTTTGTGGGCATATTGGACAATTCAAATTAGTTAATTAATTTACGATTTGGGTTTGATTTATTTCCTCTTTTTCATAGCATTTTCTTTTCAAAACATATTATTTTTACGTTATTTTAAAATATTATAATTAGTTAAAAAACAAAATAATTTTTTAAGTAAATATCATTTAATTTGGTCAAAATCACTTAGAAAGCTGAAAAATTAAAAGACTGTATTAGAACTTTCAATCGACAAAATACTTTAGAATCCGTCAAACTGCGATTGGTTTTCATCATTGATTTTTTAGAGTGGAAAAAATTTCATCGTTTTTGAAAAATCCGATAAAAATTTTCACGACCACTTCTTAATTGTATATGACCTTATATTATATAATGACCATAATACATCACATAATGGTAGAATTTTAAGAAATTACATGTGACTGGGTTAGGTTTCATGGACACAAATTTATAAAAAGAATTGTATCAGCAAAGATACCCAATACCAATAAGAAAAATAAACAACATTTATGTTCTAAA